>CM076580.1:467772236-467966327 GCA_034641835.2 Pinus albicaulis | reverse complement strand
TTTTTAACTTCCATAATAATCTATTTAGTTATTTATGTTGAGTCTTTCATTTATGCGAGGGTTTCATTAATATGGAGCAAACCCCACTATTCCGGACTACGGATTTTTCCAATGCAATAGTCTGGTGTTTTCTTTTTTTTTTGTATAGTCAATTTATTGGAATAGTTGAGTTATTTTAGCATAGTTTGATGTAGATATTCAAGGGTTATTACCATTATTTAAATGTAATTTTTTTTGTAAAAAAAAAATTTCAGTGATAATCACATAAGATTATGAAAGGTTCCAGTTTTTAGAACTAAAAAGTGTGGTAAGCTTTTAGAACTAACATTGTGGTTCATTTTCAGAATAAGATGAGAAATCAGATCAAGGTTAAAGATTCCAAAAGATAAAGAGAGGATCCCACTAACTGTTAAGGAATAACAGCTAAATTGACTAAGAGAGAAAAATATACCAATAAGATCATTTATTAAAGAATTTTATTATTATATTATATATTTTGATTTGAATATGATATATTATATTATTATGTTTAGAATATAAATAATAAGGGAAAACATATATAATTATTTAATTACAATTTTGAATATATATATATATTTTGAAATTATTTTAAAATTAAAATCTGTTTATTATTTAATAAATATGATATGTTAGGAGTTTTTCTTATGTGATTCATAAAATGTATAAAAAAATATTTTGGTGATAATTACATCCATGAATATTTTGCCTAAGCTTTTAGAACTAGCAAGTGTGGTGAGAAATCTAATAAATTTACTTTTAAAAAGATAGTCCAACTAGCAATTATAGAAATGCTAGTTTGACTTAAATAACAAAAATAAGAAATTTAAAAAACAAATTAATTACTATTATTATTATTATTACTATTAATTGGTCCACAAAATATTCTTGGATATGATTATCACCTAAAGATTTTGTATACAATATGATATGTTATTTTTATTATATTTATTAATTAAATAAATAAATAAATGATGGAATTTTATTTTTTTATTCTTACCATATATTTCTCTTTTTTTATTCCTTTCCTATTTTTTTATTATCATATTTATTATTTAAAAATAATTAAACAAAAATTAATTAATTAATTAACATTGAAATATAATAAAAATAACCTATCATATTTATTAAATAATAAACAGATTTTAATTTGATATAATAATAGAATAATTTAAAAATCTAATCAAAAAGTTATAATTAATAAATTTATTTTTTTTACATATATTTCTCTTTAATTTAATTTAATTTAATATTTTATATATATATATTAAAAAAAATTGGGTCTAAATTGTAATTCAATAATAACTTTTTAAACCTGGTTTGTTTTCCCTTATTATTTATCTTCTCATTAAAAAATTAAAACATAATAATATATTATATTATATTCAAATCAAAATATATAATATAATAATAATAAAAATTTAGTAAACTATTTTATTGATATATTTTTCCCTCTCTCAATCAAACTAGTTGTTATTATTTAACAGCTAGTACTATCCTCTTTCTATCTGTTTGAACCTCTAGCCTTGATCTGATTTCTCATCAATCTGATTTCTCATCTTGTGATGAAGATGAACCACAGTGGTTGGTTGGAAAAGCTTCTACCCTTCATGATCTTATATGATTATCACTAAAAAAAAAAAATTACAAAAAATTATGGATCACAAAATCCAAATTCCAAAAAAATTAAAATTTTTCTTTGTTTACATATTTCCTCTAACATCTTTTAAATTTTATTCCCATCCTCTAATTTTTACATAGACATTTACTAAATATTTAATTTTTTTTTGGTCCTTTATAACCCAAGTATTATTCATCTCTTTAGGGGTTGCGGAATTTATTTGAAAATATTTGGTATTATAACTCTCTTTCAAACTCATTGAGCTCTTTATACCTTTATACCAAGTTGATTGTCTAGCTCTTAAATCTTGATCTCATGATGCTTGCTCCAATTAATTTAATTTGACTATATTATATTCAAGAAGTGACACAATTTTCATGACTTTCATAGATTACAATTTGTATTTTTTTCTCAAAGCTTCTCTCATACATACATATGGGCTTCATGTAAGAAGTAGTGATTCAATTTGTTATAATAGAAAATATTATATATACATATATTTTTTTTTATTATGGATTATGATTATTCATTTTTCCTATGAGATTACTAGTTTTTTTGTATAGTTTATTTATAGGCATAGTATAAAAATATCTATGTATACATTTTCATTTATAATCATGGTTGGCTTGTAATATAGGTTTCTAACTAAACTCGTAACTTAGTGTTACTTTATTGTATGATTAATATGTATGTACATGTTAATCTATACATATATGTATCAACTACTTGTCAATAATTTGTAATGAGATCAAATTTTTCATTTAGAATTTGCTCTTTTTGTTAGTAGTATTTCTATTTATAGTCATTTTGTATAGTACATTGTTTTTATAACAGAAACTCTTCTTTTATAAACTATTATACCACTATAAATTTGTTTGGTCATTTGCCCCGTGTTAATATATTACAAAACTCCTCTTTCATAAACTATTATACCACTATAAATTTGTTTGGTCATTTTCACCATGTTAATATATTGAACATATTCATTTATTGTATATTTAACATTTCACAATGTAAAAAAATAAGCACATTTTCTTCTCTATTTGAACATTTTCATAATTTCAAAACTTTTCTAAGGTAAGTATATATTCAACATACACAATAACTTTGAAGGAAAGATATCATAAAACAATTTTGTTTCTTAAAATGAATAAACCAAGTATATAGGGAGAAATACCAACTTGAGTAAATATCTCTAAAATAGATAGCTAAATACTAGGCTCCTCCCAACATTGACACACCAACAATGGCTTGTCAAGGAGGCCTTCAAATTTTTCCTTCTGTGTTTAGTGAGTCTTGTTTTTCTTCAATCTCATTTTTCTATTCAGTTCTTAGAATTCTTGAGAAAAAAAAACAAAAGAATTCTCATATATTATCCATCTACGACTCTTTTGGGTGGATATTAATTGCCTCCACCTCACGTGTCAGGGAGTTAATTGATCATTAATGAACTCATGTTTACCACTTCTAAGGAGAGCTGTGTTTCTTCTAGGAAACATTAAATTGGCTAATATCATCATTTTATAATTGAATTTAATGACAAAGATTAGATGCCTAGGACTTATTGATGGATATTAATAATTTTTCTCAATTTAAATTGTAGCATTTTTCCTCTTCCAACCATCCGTATTTAGCTATTAATTTCCCATATTTGTATTTATTTATAAAATAATATAAAATTACAACTTTACAAAAATCCATCATCATTAATAAATGATTGATAATTAAAATGTTTTTATGTACATAAATGTAGCATACTTAATTAAAACACACCTATGCACAATTGATTACAATAAAAACATTAAGCTAAGAAATTTCACATCCTCCTCTGCTTCAATTTGACAGGCTCTTGGTGTGCAATCACCTCTTTCTTCCTCAAAACTCGTTCCAATTTTCTTTAAAACAGAGAAAGATATACTTCATTGAAAGCATCCTCCAACTCACAAGTTGCTTCCTATGGAGTAAAGTGTTTCCACTAAACCTTTAACTAAGTTAAATCTCTATTCTCAAGCATAACTGCCCTCTCCTCTCATCCAGAATAAGCATTGGTTCCTCTAGGAAATCTTTGTACAACATTCCAATAAATTACATGAGATGGATCATGTACATAGTTTTTCAACAAAGAGATATGAAATACATTTTGAACTTTAATGTTGGCTAGTAGGGATAGTTGATAAGCTACAGTACAACTATGTCTAACAGATCAAAGGGTCCACAATATCTAGGAGATAACTTAGCACAAATACCAAGTCTAAGTGTACTCTTATTAGGCTTTACTTTAAAATATACATGATATCTCACATTAAATTCCTTCTAAGTTCTTTTCAAATCTTCTTAAATTTTTTAACGATCTTGAATTTTTTTCAAGATCCCTTTAATATTTTTTACTATTGCCTCCATTTATTTTAGCATGTCCTCTCCTAATACCAAGGGTGATCCAAAATTAGGGTTACTTTTCACCTTCTTCCATACATGAGTTCGAAAAGACTCATTTTCAAGGAAGTTTGATATCCATTGTTATAAGAAAACTCTACTAAATGTAGATAGTCTTCCAATTTATTTTGTTTATATTTGACATAAATGCTTAAATTATGCTTTAGTATTTGATTGGTCCTCTTTATTTTACCATCAGTTTGAGGATGATATCATGTACTAAATTTTAACTTTGTTCCCATATTTTCAAATAACCCCTTCCAAAATTTCGATGTAAAATTTGCATCCCTATGTGAAATCACAACCTTAGGTGCCCCATGGAGCAAAAATTTCCCTCATAAATATTTTTCTATATTTATAGCCTAAAATTTGGATTTGACTGGAATGAAGTGTGGTAGTTTATTGAGATTTCCAACTACGACCATAATGGCATCATGTTGTTTCCTTGTTTTTTGTAATCCTGTGATGAAATCCATTGAAATGGTATCGACCACGATGTTCATGAGATGCCTTAACTTGCTAGCAGCTCAAGACATCTAGCTACATAACCAATTGTATAATTTTTCATATTTGGTCAAATAAATATCCTTCTTTAACATAGTGATCATCTTTTTATAGCCATTATTACCAACTATTGGTTTTTTATATATCTCATGGGGGGGGAATAGATTAACATCATTAGGAATATAAATTATGCCCTTAAACATTAATTTGTTGACTATTAATTGAAAAATATTTTTCCTCTTCATCCAACTCTTCAATTTTATGTACTTTTTGTTTGATTTTAAGATACTCTAAATTAGAATTTGTTGTTGTTTTGACTAATTCTACCAAGTTGGTTGACCAAGTTACTTTTGAGGTAACACAACTATGATTAAGTTTTCTACTAAAGGCATCCACTATCTTGGTTTATTTTCCTTTGATATGTGTAATCTAAAAGTCATATTCACTAATAAAATCTAACCAATCTAGCATTTAAATTAGGCTCATCAAATAAATATTTGAGACTAACATTATATGTCCTTAGGTGTTGAAATCACCTTCCTATTAAATAGTGTCTCAACATTTTGAATGAGTGAATGATAGATGCTAATTCTAGATCATGCTTACCATAATTTTTCTCATTTTCTTTCATTTTTATGGACTCATAACAAATAACATCACCATCTTGCATCAAAACTTCCCATATACCTTCTTTACTTGCATCTCTACATACCACAAATTCCTTAGTGGGATGAGCCAACTTTAAAATTGGAGTTAGTCAAAATCTATTTTAGTTTGTTAAAATTGTCTTGACACTTTTGACTCCACTTGAATTTGATTCCTTTCTTTTGTATATTAGTGATTGGGTATGCAATATTAGAAAATACTTCTATAAATAATCTATAATATTAATTCCCATAAAATATCTGACTTTCTACATTTTTGGGTGTTGGACACTCCATTATTGCTTTCACCTTTGTAGGATCAACAACAATTCCTTCCTTTTATATTATATGTTCTACATAATGAATTTGTTTCCGATAGAATAAACACTTACTGAATTTAGCATATAGCTCATTATCTCTTAGAGTTTGAAGGACCATCTACAAGGTTTAGTCATGCTCTTCCTTACTCTTAGAGTATGTACCATAATATCATCTATAAATACAATTAAAAAGGTATCTAGGAATGACTTTAGTACAGTGTTACTGAGGCACATGAATGTAGCAAGTGCATTAGCCAATCCAAATGGTAGTACAACAAACTCATAGTGCCCATAAAGTATGTGAAAGGTTGTCTTGTGTATGTCTTCATATTTAATCCTAATTTGATGATATCTGGATAGTAGATCAATTTTAGAGAATACGAAATCTCCTCTAACTTGATCAAATAATTAATCTATTATCAAAAAGAGTTATTTATTTTTTATAGTCATTTTATTCAATTGTCTATAATCTATGCATAGTCTCAATGTTCCATCTTTATTTTTCACAAATAACAGTGGTGCTCTCAAAGGAGACACACTTGGTCTTATGTACTTTTTGTCCAATAGTTCCAATAATTGAAACTTAAACTCCACTATTATACGAACACTCATTTTGTATGGGGCCTTGGAAACTAGAACAAAACTAAGTATAAGATCAAGGGTAAATTCAATATAACTCCTAGGATGAAGTATTGGTATTTATTTTGGAAATACATCCTTCAACTTTTATAATATAGGATATTCTTCTAATGATGGTTTCTATATATTTTTTAAACAAATATTGTACTTGTAATATAAACATGCAGCACCCTTCCTAGCATATTTCTTCATTTGTATACCAAAAAATTGTCTAACATAATTTTTTCTTGGAATCCCTTCAACCATACAAGCTTTTCCTTCATCATCAACATACGTAAAGGAATTTTCTAAGCATTTTAATATCACTTTATGTGCTTCTAACCAATCCATTATTATGAGGATATCATAACATCCCAATGGTATGATATTGAGATTGAGGGAACTTTGCATTCCATTCAAATTTATTTTGCAGTTCTTACTTATTTCAATCACTTTTCTCTTAGTTCTTGTGGAAAACTGCACTAACCAGGGTTTATATTATTTTTCTTTTCCAAGTTTACACTTTTCAACTACAACTAGGAAACATAACTTAATGTATATCCTACATCTATGAGTAGAGACAATTTTATCAGAGATTTTACCTTGAACTTCAACAGTGATAGATTGATGATCTGGTTCCCTCCCATCCAATGGAGTACTAATTTTTGGTATGTTATAGAAAACCTCATTTATAGTGAATGTTTCATGAACATTATTTAATGGTATCTTCTTCTTTAATGTATTTTGTGGACAATCTCTGTGCTGGTGGTTTTCACCACAACCCTAGCATTTAATAGGTATTTTTATTGACTCACTGAAATTTTTCTTTCCTATAAGAGATCCTCCTTTTTGCCCAAAGCTTTTTTCCTATTTAAAATTCATATTTTGATTCCATGCTTGCACACTTTTCGTAAAAATGGGCTTTTTAAAGCCTTTTCTCTTATTAAATTTATCATATTTCTGTGTCACCCATCCTTTATAATTTTCCCCCTTTTGCTTGTTGTGATTAAAACATATTTTATTGTTTCTAATGGTTTCATCCATTATTTTGGTTGATCAAACTCAATTCTTTCTTTATAGGAGAAAGGTATACATATGAAAAATATTTGGATTTTTCCTTCTTCTCTTTCAAGTAGGGAACATATCTTAAAAAACTCATGAATTTGTTAAAAAAATTATCCATGGTAAGTTGTCCCAGCTTGAGCTCATGAAACTCCCTATCTTTTTCATCGAAATACCTCTCAGTCAAGTATTTCTTCTTAAATTTTTCCTTCAACAATTTCCAAGTTAAATTCTTGCTTCTAATTATGTTGAAAACATTGTTTTATTCCCACCAGAAGGAAGCCTTACCATTCAACTCCAGCCCTTACCTTAAGATTACTTGGATAATTGTATACTTCAAATTATTTTGACATATTTAGGAGCCATGCTTCCGCTTTTCCTCATATTCACCATAAAAAATGGGAGTTTTAGTTTTCTTAACCTCTCCGTGATCTTTCTTCCTAATCACTAGACTACCTTGTTTGGATGTCACTAGAAGTTATGGAGTTGCTTCTACTTGTGGTGTTACTCCTAGAGTTTTTTCTATGAGTATTTTTACTAACTTTCTCATTTTTCAATTTCCTTAAAAGGTACCCATTAATCTCCACTTTCTCCTCTCTAGCCTTAACCAACCTTTCATAGTTTGCCTTAATATCATCTAGATTTGTATTTAAGGTCCTTATCACTTGCCTTAATATCATTTAGCCTTATCTTTTTGTGTTGTTGGTTCCACCCCCTACCATTCCTAATTTAGTGTCATGTTTTGCATAACCCTTGGTGATCCCACTCAAGTTTGTCTATTAAATTCTCCAGTTATCATCTTTTTAGCTTTTTTGTGCAATTTATTCATGACTAGTATAACTATTTCACTTTTAAGACCCTAAGGAGGGTGGATGCTATAACTAGAGCTCTCATACCACTTGTAATGTCTCCCAATTTACACTATATATATATATATATATATATATATATATATATATATATATATATATATACTATTATTTTATTGTTAAAAGAATTTTTCTTAGTATAATACAACACTATATACTATAAGTGAGTAATCTTTTTCCTAAAGTAAATAGTATTTTAGGTATTTGTACTAAACTTTTTAGCAAAATAATCTATCCATCTCAAGACAATCCTCTCAATTTTCTTCTATTAATAAACTTGTTAAACAATTTATTAAACATTAAACTTTATTATGCTATATTCCAAAAGAAAATACTTTATATACATATATATAGGCACATATTTTATAATTAAAGCCATTTATAAAAATGGGTTTTCAGCGTGTCCACTTCTAATATGTCCATTGTCTTATACATTTATTTTATAATTAAAGCCATTTATAAAAATAGATGTGTGCTTGTGTCTTGTCCACTTCTAATGTGTCCATCGTGCTAGAACCTATTTTATAATTAACATCATTTATAAAAATAGATTTTGACGCTGTCCATTTATAATATGTCCATTGTGATAACCATAAAAAATATTATTATTATCTTCCTTTCATCTCTTTTGTTCTCTTCATATGAAACTAATAAAATTAAATTCAACATACATTAAACAATTGTTTTGACTTAACAATAATCTAACTATATATTTCTTAGTATATGTATAAACCCTACCTGAATTTGTTTGGATAATCATTTGGATTTATTTCATTACAAAGGTTGGCATATAGAAAATCTCCTTATATTTCTCCTCTTCATTTACTGTTAAGAATGTGGTATTTTATTTGGATATGAATGTTGATAAATGTATAGTTCAAAACTCTTTTTCTGGGAAGTATTTCGAGAATGTGCAGTTATATACGTGGCCCCTGCTAGAGGCTCCACCATGGGGTACGTTGACCTACCTTATCAATGGCTAGTAGTGAATCTCGTTTGATCAATGGAAAATGATGTTTCTAGGATTTTATCGAACTCGCTACTCTTTCGTCCCATTTGCAGTATCATTTCATTGAGAAGAGAACTTTATGCGAGAGGAGTTTCTTTTTGTTGGATTAATCATTCTATTTTTATGGAATCCTTAATTCTTATTTTGGGATGATGTTTCTAGGGTTTTATCAAACTGGCTACTCTTTCGTCCCATTTGCAGTATCATTTCATTGAGAAGAGAATTTTATGTTAGAGGAGTTTCTTTTTGTTGGATTAATTTTATGGAATCTTTAATTTTTATTCTGGGATTCTAATTATTGATTTGGAATTTTAGGTTTGGTGTAACTGCAAATCTTTTTATGGTATTATAGTCTAGAGGGATTCTCCTAGTTGGATTTCCTTAGTTGGGTTTGAGATGGGCGTTGATTCCTCTAGCTGAGTTTGATTTTCCTAATTGGATATTGGATTTGAGATGGGTGTTGATTTCCCCTAGCTGTTTTTGAGAGATGTTGGGTAATCACCACACTTCTATAGAATCAATAATTCCTACTCTCGAGATCCTAGTTACCAATATCTATTTGAAAATTTAAAATTTACCAAAACTTACTCATTTTGATGTAAAAAAAAAAAAACCTTCCCTCTTTAACTGAGTTTTTACATATGGACTCTTCTTGGCATTTTTCTATAGATATTTCATTTTATTGCCCTTTTGTCTATCAAACAACATGGATAGCTTTCTCCACATATCCCCATTTTCCGATTAAGGTAAGGGTATTAGTGTTCTTAACTGTTAACAGGTGTATGACTCTTCTGTTAGTTTTTAAATCGTTCTATATTTCCCTTTTCAATATATACATCCTCTCATGTTGTTTTGCATTGTTGCAAATTTTTCTTTTTATGATTTTTCTGGAGAAAGTACAGGAATTTGGGAGCATACCGCTTCCATATTGTCACTGTAGCTTTACTGTGTTATATCATTTATCGGTTTGGCTTTTACTGAAGAAGATCAAAGGGTTTTTTTTATATAATTGTGTTCGGCCTATTGGGTTTCTCCAGGTAATGGTTTCCCATATTATAGAGAATATTTTAATGGTGTAACTTCCTTCGAGTTATTGGTCCCTAGTTGTTCCTTTCTTTATCCAGTTTTCATTCCATGGATTTTACATACAGAAATTATATTGAAGATTTGAATATGGCGTTGAGTCCCCCTTTCGAAATATTGGTCCTGTAATTATTATACCTCGTTTTCCTTTTTCCGTATTTAATTGTTGTATCTTTGTTGACTCCATCAATTAAAGATTCAAATTTATAATCGTTTATCAAACCCTAAGGGTTCGTTTTTCTAAGTAGTTAGGGTTACTTTGACATTTTTAACCTCCATAATAAGCTATTTAGTTATTTATCCTGGAGTTTTTCATTTACGCATCGAACAAAGGGTTTCATTAATATGGACTAAACCGCATAGTTCTGAACTATGGATTTTTTTGATGCAATCTTGACCTGAGAAGATAATTTCTGGTTGCACATATGAACACATTAGCTTCTCCTTGTTGGAGAGGGTTTTTATTCTTTTACCAATTTCGTTAACTTAGGATTTGTAAGATTTACTTTTCCATAGTCAATTTATTTGAATAAACGACTTATTTAGGAATCCCTTGATGTAGATAAGGAGCCAAAAAGGGTTATTACCATTATTTACAACTAAAATTCTTGTATGTTTACATATTTACTCTACTTAGACATTTTCTGGGTTTTATTCCCATCCTCCAATTGTTACATAGACGGTTGCTAACTATTTTTTATTTTGTGTCGTTTATTACCCAGGTACTATTCATATTTTTGTTCGTTGGTCAATTTATTTGAAAAGCTTTTGTATTATAACTTTTTTTTATGATAGAAATAGCTAAAATCACACAATTACCAAACAACACTCATATATTATACACAAATGGTGTATGTGTAAACACACTTACACACTCATTACATTCAGATTGCTCTACTAAATAGAGTTTGTGAGATCCAACTTATTCCTAATAGAGGTTGAGAGAATTTCTCAACCATCAAACCAACTTCTCAAATATATAATGTAACCATTAACTCCAACATCCCCCTTAATGATAACATTACATGAATTTATTGACATCACTCATAAATAACAAAATAAACAATCATTCTTTAACTTATTAGTAAATGTTCCATCAAGTTGCCTCATAACCCTCATAATCCTCGTAATGGTATAGTTTGCAAGTTGGATTCAGTTGGCAAGTTGGATTCTAGAGTTGGCTTCCTCAACTCCGGAATCAAAGATATCTCGAAGTCAATTACTTGACAGATGGCATAACCTCATTAGAAGACCACTCTATGTTTCCTTCTCTAGATCCACAACTGTCATACTATCTCGACAACTATCCATGTTAAGCCTTACTGCCAATTGATCCTTTTTCACTTTTGCTTTCAAACTATGAAATTCTTGACAGGAAAACAATTGGATTGAACCTATGGAATATAGAATAAACTTGATCACTTTTCACTTTTTCTTTCAAACTATGGCATTCGTGACTGGCAAACAACTGAATTGAACGTGTCTATATAGCTCTTAATAATCAGTACTCATTAAAAATTGCAGGGAGTGAATTCATAAAATTCTATACTTTCCAAATTTCAGTCTTTCGACTCTCATTGTTCTTTGTTTTTCCTACTCTCATCCTCAACCTCCAGCGTAACCTTGTTCCACCAACAATGACAAGGAAACGCAACTGTTGTTGCTGTTTTTCTTGATCTTTACCGAGAAACACCCCTTCGCCCTCCGCCCCTGCAAATGCTTCTTCCGCAGATGTTGATACAACCGCTGCTTCTCTCAGCTCAATGGCGCTCTGCGATATACACTTGCTATGTAGACTGCAATCGGAATGCCCGTGGGACGATTTCGGCATAAAAAACTCGGCCTCCCATGCGAACAGCTGTTCAACGATACGGAATTTTTGTTCAAATTTCTCTTCAAGCGTATAGAGCTGTTCAACGATACGGAATTTTTGTTCAAATTTCTCTTCAAGCGTATAGACTTTTTGACGTGAATCTCTCTCACCCTGTTCTCATGAAGATTGCTCGGCTTCCAACCGCCATCCAAAGTTCTATGCAAATTACCAAATTAAATACACCAAACAAATCATCGGTGCTCGATCACCCATGATCCGAATTGGCTCTCCTTACGCAGAAATAATAGCCCACGCACTTTGTCAGCGGGCTGCCTCAGCCTTCACGCAAGCTCGACTGCAATTAACTTGACCAATCTAACAAAATTTAATAAAACTAATATAAATACAGTTTAGGAATTTTTTCACACACACAGGCCTCTATTCTCTGATTTTGTGCTCGGATACCATGATAGAAATAATTAAAATCACACAATTAATAAACAACACTCATAGATTATACATAAATGGTGTATGTGTAAACACACTCACACACTGATTACATTAAGATTACTCTATTAAATAAAGTTTGTGAGATCCAACTTATTCCTAATTTACAGAGAGAGATTGAGAAAATTTCTCACCCATCAAACTAACTTCTCAAATATAAAATGTAACCATTAACTCCAACATTTTAAACTGGTCGAACTCTTTATACCTAGGTTAGTTATCTCGCTCTCATCTTGAGATCGTGATGTTTCTCCAACAAATTTAATTTGACTATATTACATATTCCATTCAATAAATGACACAATTTTCGTGTCTTTTCCTGGATTAAAATACATTACATGCGTCAAGCCTTTTTGTACTCATATTGTTTCCATTTTGTATTTAGATTTAACTAGAAGAGATTTTCTCGAAGCTTCTCCCATATGGACATTTGGTTTTCATGTACGTAGTAATTCAAATTCGTGATAATAGAAAATATTATATATATATATATATTCTAGTATTTTGAATTCTCTATAAATGTATATAGATTTTTGTTATTTTATATAAATTATTTGTGGATTATTGGACTATTCTTTTTTCTTGTGATAGTATTATTTCTCTTATATAGACAGTATACATTTTCACTTATAATTATGGTTGGTTTGTATTATAGATTTCTCATCTAAAACAGTAACTTAATGTTACCCTACTAAATTACTAATATATATAATAAGTTTATATATATATATATATGACTTGTAAATAATTGCAAAGAGGTCAAAGTTTTCATTCCAAAATTGTTCTTTCTAGTCATTGTCATTTATAATTCTAGTCATTGTTATTTGTAATCCTAGTCATTTTGTTTAGAGCAAAAACTCTTTTTTCATGAACTATTATACCACTATAGATATGTCTAGTCATTTACACCATGTTAATATAATGAACACATTCCTTTAGTGTGTATTTTAACATTTGAAACTTTTGAAAAAGAAACTCATTTTCTTATTTGTTTGCTTACTTTCCGAATTTAAAAAAAAAAATCTTTTTTATTTGCGTACTTTCAAAATTTAAAAACTTTTCTACTTTAATTCTATATTCAACATACACCAGAGCTTTGAAGGAAAGATATGATAAAACAATTTTTTTTCTTAAAATGAATAAACCAAGTATATAGGAAAAAATAGAGACTTGAGTAAATATCTTAGATATAGATAGCTAAATACTTGGCTTCTTCCAACCTTGACATAACAACAATGTGTGTCCCTCCTAGAAAACCAAGCCTACAAATTTTTTATTATGTCTATTCTTCTTGTTTTTTTTTTCTATCTATTTTTTTTTATCTTTCTATTCTCATAATTATTGAGACAAAAACTAGATAATTCTCAGATTTATCCATCTACCACTCTTTTGGGGGTTTATTAACTGCATCCACCTCACAAGTAGATTCTTGGTCATTAAATGCTCATTAATGAGCTCTTGAGAATAGTTCTATGTCTTCTAGAAAACATTAAATTGGCCAATATAACAATTTTAAAATTAAATTTAATCACCCATATTAAATGCATAGTACTTATTGATGGATAATAATAATAATCTCAATTTAAATCGCAATTCTTTTCTTGTTCCAATCATTTGTATTTAGCTATTAATTTCTAAAATTTATTTTTATTTACAAAATAAAATAAATTTATAATTTTACAAACAACCATCATTAATAATAAATTATTAATAATTAAAATATTTATTTATCCATAAATATAACATAATTAATCGAAACGCACCTATACACAATTAATTATAATAAAAACATTAACATACAAGATCTCACATGAATACACCCTAAAATTATCTTCTTCATTCATAGCCTCTAACCATATTATGAATAATCCCATAATGTAACACTCTGTCCTTAGTGTTCCCCTACTCATCTATTAAAACTCAACTCCTTTTCTATATTAGGTCGTTGCACTTCCATGTACTCATGCATAATACATGGTTATTAAAACTCAACTCCTTTTCTTTATTAGATCCTTGCACTTCCAAGTGTTCCACCAAATAATTACATGAGCACCATTATGAAACACGTGGAATCTTTATTGCTCGCCACTCACATTTGGTATGCACCTCTAGAATTTGAAGATATTTTTCCAAAAATAGAATTATTTTGAAAACCTTTTTTATTGAACAATTTCATGGTTTACTAAGCCCAAATGTCTTTTTCTTGCAACCTTATAACATGTTTAAGTTCATAATGGGAGAACTTAAGCTTCATATCAGTTCTCCTTTGGATTACCTTTCCAACAGTTATACTCATGCCTTGATATAAGGTCTAAGTTGAAATTTAAGGCTCCCCAAATATGCCATTTTTCCCCATTTTATGCACTTTTCTCAACTTTTCTCACTAGTGTAATCTAGGCGAAAGGCTAATTTTTTCCATTTGAAAAAAAAAAATCTGACAAACTACTTTATATGGGGTGTATAACATTCGCGTACAGATTCCATTTTCTAATATTTAAAATTGGGAATATGATGCTTTAATCAAATTCTACATTAATCTAGAGATTTCAACACTGCTTCTGGCCCTCTGGGCTAAATTTGCCTTTACTTCACGTTGTTATCTCTAGAAGTTGATAAAATCATTACTTCTCCTCCACGTGAAAATTACAGTTCTACTAGTATCGCATCTGTCTGTAAATTTGGTCTATAAGACTTTATGAAGGTATAGATTACTTGGAATTTATTTATATTTTGTTTCCATATAAATATAGAAAATGTTCTGATACCTATATTTGTAAAATTCCGTTAAAAAAGTCATTGGCATATGAAAATATTTTGAAACTTGAAATAATCCAAGTAGAATATACATTTAAAAGAAATTTTTTCATATACAACCCTCTTAATATAAAGTTGATATACTCTTTCATCCAATGGTGTTTTGGGAATTTTCCAATCAACTCATTACTATAGAGCTCATGAGATTTTCTTATTTTAGTAATTCATATTTTCTTATTTACACTAGTGATATAGAGATATACATTTATTTTTCATATTAATTGATGAGCTCCTTATAATATCTCAATTTTTTCCCCCTAACTCTTTTCACCTCAATTTCTCCTTAAATTTTAATCCTAATAATTATAATAACCTCTTCATCTCATTGATATCTTCCTTTAACTCCCAATGGTTTAGCCAAGATGAGGCATCCTTGTGCCATCTCTGTTTGATCAAGAAGGTGATTTTCTAGATTTCAAAGATTTAAGGAAGACTCTATTTGTCCTCATGTTTTTTTACCTCTTCTTGTACATTAGATACCTAGTGCAGCCATTTATCTCTAATGAAGGAAAATTTACTTCATAAAGGAGGATAAGATAGGTGCATTTCCTTTAAACTTGAGATTATAGTTATAAATTACTTTTAGATCTAGTACCTCACCTAAAAACTCTAGAGATATTGCATCTCTTCTCCTCCCTGTAAAATATTACTTAGGGTAATAAGAGTTTTAAAGATCATTTATTTTTTCTAATCCATATCCAAGATCGATTGATTTAGGATTATTTTCAATTACGTAATAAGTTTTCCATAATTTGCTTATTTTTTTCTTAATTCTATAATTTCATTTCATCTTGTGATGGATATCAATTCATAGATTTTTAAATTGAAATCACTTTTGATTCGAGTTGTTTTTATCATAGACAAAGAGTATTATGTGTGATAATTTACGTTCACATCATCATGACTTTTAATTTGTCAATATTAATAGTCATACATCTCGGAACATATATCTTAATTTATTATTAGTTTCTTAACATAAAGAATAAAATTGAAGCCTATACCAATATTTTAACTACTATTTAAAACACTCTTCTAATCGATAATTGTATACTTAAGGGTAGAGGACAAAGGAAACTCTTATTTGATTTCGTTATTTCAATCATTTCTCATGCTCATTCAGTAGTTCTAAGTCTGAAATAGAATTCTCATACAACCTTGTAACAACAACCTTAAATTTAAAAAGGAATCATTATCTCTTCGAGGTCTTCCAAGGAAACGTCTCCTGAGCCATCTCAAAAACTTTTCTAACTTTAATGAAACAACACAATAGATAAGTTTTATTATTGAAACACTCCTTTATAATGATCCTAAGAGTAAAGCTAGTGAGATTTGGATTAGTTGGTCAAGTTCCCATCATTAAATTTCCTCTATTTGTTTAGAGGTCAACTGGTTCAATTCTATGGATACCCTTGGGGTCATGCTCCATGGATCCTTTCATGTAGATTTTCCTCGTAAAAATATTTGGTGGAGATAGTGGTCAACGTGTCTAGGGATAGTACCCGAGATAGAAAAAAATTGATCCTAAGAGTAATAAGGTAGTATGCGATTGAATGGTATCTCTGCAATGACTTGTACTTTAGCTATTTTTTCATGGATTTCTAGCCATAAACTAATCATAATTTTCAAAATTAATTCCATATAGCTTGGCTAAAATGAGGCTAATCATAAAATAGTATACATATGAAAGGTCTTATATGGTAAATAAAATATATTGATATGAATAAATACAATAGAACCCCGATTGTTGAAAAAATATAAAATGGGAAAGATTCTTCGAGGTAGCAAAGGGAGCCATGGTCGTAAAGGAGTGTTATGTGTTATAGATCACAATATACATGCACACATCCGAAATATACTCCACCATTATTTCACGATAAAAACCTAAGGAGGATCTTCAGCTGCCCTCGGTGGTATACTCACTACCCTTTGTATGTTTGAGTAATCACCCATGGTGTTGTTCTCCATGTATATATAGTAAAACACTTCCTCATATCTAAGGTTGGTTAAGGACTAACTGAAATACGATATACCCAAAGGTACATGGAAGTGCATTCCCATGACTGTGGTTCTATCTAATTTTCTACTACTCAAGGGGCATCCATAGGGGTTAAAAAAATCCAAAAAGTGTGACCACCTCTTACGTTCTTCTCTGCCTCCTAATCATGAAGGTTTATGTGGTAAAAGAAATATCATGTGGTGTAAATACCTTTGAACGTGTCTCTAACCTAAAAAAATATCCCCATTGGAATTGAAGTTGGCACCGAAAGTGCTCCTATACCACTTATTATAAGCTTTATTTTAAAAGAATATCCCTAATATAAATACTATAAAAATATTGCCATAAACATATAAATAGCACAAAAGCACAGATATTTACAAATATATTATATTATTCAAAAGAAAAGAATGCAATGTTCACTTGCCTCTTGATAGGGCAACCTCCAACTATAATGACTCATTACATAAAACTCATCAAGACTTCCTTACTATATATACTACATATAGCTTGTGTCCATCCAAAACCCTATCTCCACGGTCCTGCCCTGTCTAGTTAACCAGCCTATTTAATCAATATTACTAGTACCATTATTCTTTTACTTATATATGGAAGTCAACCACATACGATCATTGATAATGTCTGCTTGTTATGGAGAATTTTACGATTGCGGATAAAGGTGAATTCGCTAGACCTAGTGGTTAGTTCTATAACAACATAGAATTGTGTTAACCATGAAGTTTTTGTTTTGAGAAATTGGAGAATGGAAAGCCTACGGAATCCATCACAAGATTGTATTTCCTCCTTTCTTGTAAGTTCCAATCCTCTCAAGTGATATAATCGAACCTACACATCTTACTAAAACAAGAAAAGGATCCTCAACATACACACACTCATCCATTACTATATTCAATGAGTCAGCAAAGGCATTGAAATATATGAATGTAAACATAACACAAAACATATGAAAATAGGATTCTCTTTGTATTTACAAATATAGGAGAGATTTACAAGCATAAATAGTATTTTATTTTGTGGTAATCTAAATTAACATATATGTCCTGTCGCCTCATAGAACCCTAATTCATAGATGATGACTCTTATCTTAAAGGTAGAAACAGAGGGAACTATCAATCTCCAAAATCCAACCTTGATGCTATGGATGGTATCAGGTTATAGGACGAGGATGGTAGTTAAGGATTGCTATTATGGGATTGAAATACACATCTCATGAAGTTAATCCAGGATGAGGTGAAAATCTAAGTTAGGGTCGGACTCAGTTCAAATACATACATTTATGACTTAATGGAAGCTAGAAGGGAAGCTTTGGAATTATTTTTAATTTTCCCGAATTTATGAAATCTTTTCTGGAGGCAACTAGTTTCGCCTGTTGGTGCAGAACCAACGTTGAATTCGGGTGGCTAAGGAGGCAGGTGCACGGGGCTAAAAGCAATGATTTTGAGTATTCATCCCAAAATTCAAACTTTTTTGAGATTTCATGCTTGAGGATTTACGAAAGGATGATAATATATTATAGATGTTGATTGATCAGTTTTGCAAACCTATTAATCATATGTGACAATAAACTCATAACATACTTGAAGTTATATCAACTCGAGTAACTAATTAGTTACTTACGGGATTTATTGATTGCCTAGATACATGGGCTTCTTACATAAAAGGGGTTAGGGTTGGACCCTAACATAGACACATAATCATGATCTTCCAATCCAAGTTCCATACCATCAAGGCTTCGAGTTAGCACCAAGTAAGTACTTCATTTCCAAATCTTTATCTGAGGCCCTGACAGTTATCAACCTCCAGAATATTTCAGTGAATCAATGCTTTGATCTGTAATAAGTAATGACCTTCTGAAAATGTAAATATGGAATCCATCTGTATGTACAACAAGATCAATTTTATAAGGTATGTTAATAAAACAAAAAAAATATATTATATAGTCCATTTTATGAAAGAATTAAATGCTAATATACAGATCATAAGAGAAATATGGAATCCATGTATTACTTGTCGATTTATAAGGTATCGATGACTTTATGAAACAAAAAAGTATTATATTGTATATTGATCCATTTTATGAAGGAATTGATAGCTCGAAGTATGTGGATATTAGAGAAATAATTATTTATAGAATCCTTCCTTCTTAGTCATCATATAAAATTGTAAAATATCTTTGGGAGTAATCACATGCGATGGAATATTGTCGAAAGAGTGTGGTTCATCATCACTACTATATAAAGTGATATACATTAAGATAATAAATGTAGACAACAAACTCATAAAATATTATTATTATTATTCTCTATTTTTAAATATATATTATATTTTAATAAATCTTTCTTTAATAGTTTCATTTTATTATTAAAATATTTAGATTATATAAATAAATTAATAATTAAAATTTTATATATATATATATATATATTTCTTATTTTATTTAGTTGATTTTATTATTTATTAATATTATTTATATGATATTGCCTAATTAATAAAAATCTAATAAATAATAAATAAATAACACATAAATAAATAAATCAATCGATAATAAAAATAATGAAATATTAAAGAAGAAGAGGAGTAGTAAGAAGAAGAAGATAAATAAATAAAATATAATAATAGAAAATAAATAAAAATAACAATAAACATATAAAAATCAAAATAATATATAAAAATATAAATAAAATATATCATATAAAAGGAATAATAATATTATAAAAGGCAATCATGAAAATAAGGCGGTATCCAACACACATTGTTCCAACCATCATCTCTATTGAGATTAACGAGTCCCAAATCAATAAATAAAATAAATTATATATATATATATATATATATATATATATATATATATATATATATATATATAAATCTATCATTCAAACAGAATAAATATTAATGTTTTAATAATAAAATGAAACTAGCCATTATTAATTTATTAAAATAAATATATACATATTATAGCCATTTTAAAGATAAATACGTAGACTTTTCCTACATCTCCCCTTACTTCCAACTTTAAACATATCCTTGATCTCACATAGTCCAGAATAATGAACCACACTTGGTTCGAAACACGTCAACAATGTTCATTATATGTTCTGTCCCAGAAGATATTTCTAATATTCCTTTAAAACAAACCATTTAAAATATTTGCTCTAATTAATTCCCAGAGAACATTCAACAAACTGAAAATTTGAGTCTTATGATAAAGAACATTTGATAGGACAATTTTACACCACCTCTTTATGGGAGCTTTATAAAACCTCCAACATCGGGGAGTGTCCCTTTCAATTTAAATCCCTAAAGCATGATTTATGTTCGCAAGGAAAGTTTAAAGTAAAAATATAGCTACTAGAAGAGTGATCACTAACAACTGAGAACATGCTCCCTCTTTTAACTCACCCCCATTATTAGTTGGCCCTGTATGCAATAAGTAAAAAACCATTTCGTTGCAAGCCAATTTATTGAGGTACTAACAGCTAAAAAAATGCTTAACGTTATGAAGAGGAATAAGATCAAGAATTGGAACCATCACAATATCTAGAGATACAATAGACTATCCAAAAATATCTTATCATGCATTGCCCAACACAGACATAAATCTACATAAATATAGAATGATATATCTGAAAGAAAATGATAATAATGTTGATTGATTTTGGTAGTACCCTTAACTTCATCAATTGAAAATTGGAAAAACTTCTTAATGGCATTGTATTTCTAACAACGCAATTTCAGAAATTAATTCCCAAATGAGAATATAAGTTATAAAAAAGTTCCAACAACCTCAATAATCATCAGGAAGTATTATGTGTACAAATCTTGAAATAAAGAATCAATTAATGATAACAAAATCAACAAAGTTAATCAACACAGTATTCAGAACATTATCATTCAATTTTGAATATTTTCATGATATTCTGGAAAATAAGTGAGCTTAAAGGTATCGAAAGGAAACCCTCTAAAGTGATAAGCCCTTATAATATGACAAAGTGCTCAATAATGAACATCATGGTATAATTGCGCAATTGTTATCATTAAATATTCAAACATATATATCATTTTCTCCAACGGATCTTCAAGAGTTATCAACCATCATTCCAAGGTATTTGAAGAGATGCATAAGTTTCTTCAACCATCAGAGATCAAAATATTATTCAATATATTTTATTGAGGAAGTGTAACTTTTAAAGTAGGCCTTACAAGTATACATGTGCACTTCATAATAGGATTGATCATTTGATCCAAGGAATATTAGAGGTTGGAGTCATTAACCTATCCAAAGTGATTTCTCTTCACCGGTGATGAAGGTTACTAAAATGTGTGGTTCATCTTGTATACGTAAAAGTAAATTAGCACCAAGGTATTAGCTATAAGTGTGACAGAGGATTGGAAGTATGGCCGATAATTTGGAGTTTCTTCCTTCATATGTACATCTCATATTCCATGTTTCTTGCTTAGAAGAAAAAATGATAATAAAAATCTCTTAATAAATAATTTCTCTTAAAGATTAATGAAGATGAAAAATCATAATAGGACCATAAACATTCCTTGAAACAAGGATTAAGTAGCTTATAAATTGAAAAAAGAAATTTCCTAATTACTTAAATCGAATATAAGAACTTGCAATGGAAAGAGGTGACATGGGAAGATAATTTATTCATGTCAAAACACCCTCAATTAGTCAAGTGCTAAGGAAAACACTTGTTTTTAAAGTGGAGGGGCATGTTAAGTCCAGATAAAAACCCCGTGTTAACCCTAGAACCCATTATGAAGCTTTGATAAATTGGGTTATTATATTTATATTGATATATTTTTATGTTAGCCAAAAACATTTATTATATCCTTTCATTATAATTTTAACAGTATATATACAGAAACATAATCATCTGGAATCATCATCTTTTTATTATTTTCATATATTTTCATAAAAGTTTCACCTCAAAATAGATTGTATTCATTGAATTATTATCATTTTTCAAGTGAAAAGATCATATCAAATTATAGTTAAGCCATTGATACACATTAATTGCTTACTCATATACATCTTTAAAAGTATTCATATTTACAACCTTTATACCATTAAATAAAATACATCGACTTAGAAAGGGTCATTAGCAACCAAATCCAAAGCAGTATACACTTACTTGACTTGGAAACTCATTATGGCTGACCAACATTTAATAAACTAAACCACTGTGTGGGTTAAAGGATATTACAGAATGACCTGAAAGCACTCCATTGCATAACCTAACTAGTTCTTAAAAATCGAAGTAAATTTTATTTAAATTTTTCTTTTGTATTGCATTAAGGGATAGCACCAAACATAATGATACTTGAACAAGGAAGCATACACAAACTAACACTCTTTCCCAACAAGTCAATGCATTTTAATTCAATTTTAAAATGTGAAACTTATATTATCATTCATCTGTCAGAACTTGCCCAACAATTGTTTTATCTTTTTATCTTTTTCTTAACATTTTCCTATCATTTTTTCTTGAAATCCAATAGGTACTTGTTGGAATTATAGGTTTGAGAAGTTAATTTTGCGGAGTCTAGTGCGAGGGGCTTTCCTAAATCATAAAAATCTTAACATATACATTCAAGTTTAATTTAACTCTCAAAAAAAATTCCCCAAATCTAAAAGAATTGCATAATAAAACTTCAACCAAAAAGAAACACACGCCTTTTAAAAAAATGTTCATAAACCACACTGCAATTCATAAGTCCAAACAAATTTTCAAAGACCTAAACTTGTAAAAATATTTTTAAAATATAAATATAATTTTAAAATTATTATTATTAAATAAAATAAATGAATAATTTTCATTAAAATATATTCAATAATATATAAAAAATGTAACTAATAAGTTCTGTTCATTTGGAAAGATTTGAATTAAATCCTAATTTCTTCATAATCACGATTATATTGCATTCAGTTCAAAACTAACAAAATGCTATTCTTTATCATTCGAACACCATTTGAATAATATTCTACATTCAAGAAATAATTTCAAAATCATTCGTTCCTCTATAGCATGACTTCTCGAAGTTTTTGAATCTCGATGTTGATTCACCAAGGTGGTTGATTATAGGCAACCTCTAGGCTTCTCATTCAATTGTCGACCCGGGGCAATTCTTTTATTTCAAGCGTGTCGACATAGTATATGCGAGTGAGGTCGGCCCGATATTCTACTCTATATTTATTATGGGAAGGATTATCTAATTCTAGAAGTTCAATCAACTCAAAGGGAAATGGGTTGGTAGAATGCGGCTAACTATTCTGTCTAGTTCATAAGGAGAGAAACCTATAATTGAACGGCATAATGATGGATTGAACAACAATCTTAATGAATTGAACAACAACACGAATGAATTGAACAACAACCTGAATGAATTGAAAAAACGATCTGAATAAACTAACTCGGCAATTACTTATATAATTTTTCAATGGAATTACTGAAATACAACTAATTGACATCTTACTATACTTAATCGAATTGGATGCCTTATCTTCTGAAGATAAATAAATGTACAAAGATAAATAACATAACTTGATGAATTCTATGGTTCATAAATCGGTTTACCAAAGGCGTTGGAAGAAAATGCAAACATCTAACAATGATAAATAATTATTATAAACCGAAAGCACGAATGTGATAACCATTATTCTAAACCCGGGAAACACGAATGCTAAATTATTCTAAAGAAAAAGAAAAGACTATAACTTTATTGAGTGGAAAATTAATTTACAACTACATCAGATAACTAGATATTGATTCTATAATTAACGCACGAGCGGGAAATTAAACGGGGAACTCCCGGGGGTTGAGGCAAATTTTTGAAAATAATACGATGAAAAAAATAAAAGATGATTGCTCAAAACATCGAAACTCTTTATTAAACCAAGGGATAATACGGGGATAAAATTAAGCGGTTATGTCCTAAAGTTTGATTACGGAAAATTCCTATCCAATTCTAGTCCATCCTTGGTCCTTTTTAAAGGCATTTTCATGCAATGGGGTAGTATTTCCCGGACGACGGCCGTCGTGCGTGAGTTTGTCATTTGGGTTCTTGAGCTTGGATCTGTCTTTACTGTATTGTGTCGGTTTTGGAAGCTCTTGAGACTCCATGAGTCTGTGTGTGTCGGTTGTCTTCAGGTTTAACGTTGGTTAAGTTTAACTCTTTTTCTCTTAATAAATATCATCAGTCAAATTTGTTATAAAAGCGATTGCCTTTTGTCATTAGCCTAATTTCTGGATTTTCATAAACCTTCTCTATCTTTATTGTTAAAATGAGGAATAATTCCCAAAGCTGTGTCATAATTCGAAGTAATCATAGGGTGGAAACGTACCTCAATTCTGAAACCCAACTTATACTCCCCCATACCTATTTTAAGGTCCTCAAACATATGGTTGTTGCTATACAGCTGAAGATAAAACGATTTGAAACCCTCTTGTAACCATATACTCTGAAACCACATTTACGTGTAATTTTTCAAAGGCAACGATTGTGCGCCTTACGGAGGTCGTAGTCATGGTCATAGCCTCAGGAAGGGATGTCCTACAGATAGCAAGGCTCTGTGCCTGTCTAATATGGGGCTATCACAGAAGACCGAGGTTACTATATGAGAGGAATCAAGGCGACTGCCTTGAGAATTTCTATAGCCAAATGGCTCTTTATTCTTGATTGTTGGTGGAGGCCATCCATCATTGTTTAGCTATTGTCGGGGCTACTTCACGAATATCTCCAAAAAATATTCCCGTACATTTTCTATAATATCTTTATGGATGGGTCCCATCCTGGGTCTTCCCTTTTCTCTGCAGCAGTTCTTGTGTTGGGTAACCATGCAGGGGGTTTGTAGGCTCTCCTCTAACCCACGGGTCTAGGTCATGCTCTCTCTTTTGGAATATTTTATAGGCTTTGGCCCACCTAATTTGATTCTTTGTGAATGAGAGGAAGGCTTGGGCCCCGCATCTCCTATAAAGGGACTAGGATTGTTGTCTATGTCCTCTTCTAGAAAGAAGCTGTGCATGTAAATTTCACATAAAAGGAATTGGACTGTTCATCTTGATCATTGTGATGGAGTGAATACTTCTCTTCATTTCCAAAGACATGACTTCCACACCTAAATGTTTATTATTTTAAGCAATAAATATCATTACGGTAAGAACGAGCATAGTTGGTGGCTAGTGCCTGCATGTTAGTGCATCATAATACGAGAGAACAAGTCGTAGTGATTTTGTTTCTTGCTTATCCTCTCTTATTAAAAACACTTGCTGCCACTTTACTTTTTTATCTTCTCTGTTTGGGAAAATGTTTCATCTTACGTAGTGGAAAGGTTTGTGAATTTATTTGGATTGTGCTGATATTCTTGTGCTAGTAATGCCTCCAGCACACTGCTTGTGCCAACTCAAGCCGGGTTCAAATTAACTCATTGTACCATTTTTATTGGTGGCTCTTTCCATGAGGGGCATAAGCGGGGGTTTCCATTGGAGTGCCCTTTTCATCGATGAATTCTTGCAGTTTGGATAGAGGCTTCAAGGTGTCCCCTTTGTGTCTGTTTAACATTTAATTTAAGCCATTTCCCTTTCACAGGCTCTGGAATCCCATGCCAGTCATCTTGATCATCTGCACATTTTCTGGCTTCAGGTAGTGTCTAACGGATAAGTGATCGAAAGTTCTGTTTGGTTTGCTGGGTGTCTCTCTTCCTGGCTGACCCATGTGTTAGTTATTATTTATGTCTCTTTCTTCTTAGCATTGTATTTTACAGCACCTCAGCTTTGTTGTTGTTATTTTCTTCATTTCTTTCATGTGGAGCAGGCTGGAATTCATAACCAGCATTACTATCTTGATTCATCTTTATTTATGAATATCTCTTCTTAAAAAGCTGAAGTTTGTCATTCAATATAGATCCCGAAAATTTTTTCATTCATGTAATGTCTTGGAGGTTTCCCCCTCGAAGTGGCTTATTTCTAAGGCGTTGATATCTCTTTTCTTCTATTTTTGGAGTTGGTTACACAACATTTGGTATCGAGCTTTGGATTATAGGGTTTTGTTGCTCAAAATAGGTCATCGTGGCATTTCGCTATAAATTTTTCTAGTTGAAGCTGAATGCAAAGATGAAACCGAAAATCTGATGAAGATCGTCTAAAACTTTCAGATCTTGGTTCGCAATATTTCCGGAGATATGATGCGAGATTCTTAGGTATTTTAGTCGGCCAGTAGTACTGTTGAAATTGCTGCATATATCTCTGTCGACGAAGTGTCCTCCTGAGTTCCTCATGACAAGCCTTCAAAATCTAAAATACCCCATCTTCTCTAACACTGCCCATCTGAAAATCCTTTGGTGTGATGAAATTTCTTCTCTCAAAATTTGGTGCCTCTGAAACAGCCATCATCTTTCATTCCTTCTTTCTTGAGATGAATCTTGTTGCTTGAGAACATTATTTTCTTTGACAGAGGTGTGATATATCAATCCCCATGAGCAGTGATCAGAGTCCTCATTCCAAAATGGTCCCTTATTCATTTTAATTATAATACACATGTTGTTTTATTATTTTCTTGCTTTCTTATATTATTTTATTCTTTCAGCCACCTTTGGTGCATTAATAATTCAGAGATGAACAAAGATTATTAACAACCTTCTCTGGATCTGATTTTGGCCCCATGGACTCCTATATATAGAGAGGATGTTTGTATATTATCATCAAAATTTAATCATTCATGGACACTATGAAGATTTCTACCATCAGAGGAAATATTCATTCTCTCCCATTTATTGATGATCTCTTTTTCTCCTTTTTTGATTTGGTTCTTCGTATTGGTATCGAGGAGCTTTGGATTCTGGGGTTTATTTGCTCCAAACGGGTCATCGTGGAATTTTTTCTATAAATTTTTAAGAAGGTTCGAAGCTGAAATTTTTTAGAGTACGAAGCCAAAATCCGAGGAACATCTTCTAAAATTTCGAGCTTGGTTCGCAATATTTTCGAATATGGAGAGTACGTGGAAGTTAGGGCTTTTGCAAGCTCCTCAATTGCCCTAAACGAGGTCATGTAAAATTACTGCTCCCAGATTTTTTTTTTTCTCTGAAGAGATCAAAATTTTCACTTCGAACGGAGGCTGGCTTTGAGGAACCTCTGGCTGGCATTACAAATCTGGATAACAATTTGGAGATATGATCGATGAAAGTTAGGATTGTTTCGAGGGCTCCTAAATTTCATCTCAAAGAAATGACGGGATGGGAAAAACATCACAACTCTCTCTCTGACCATCGGTTGGATTACGTAAAAATTGGCCACAAGTGCATGGAATGTAGTTTTCTCTATATAAATTTCGAGCCGAAGGAGAAAACGGTGACATGTGGCAAGTTGTACAAGTTCACTCCTCTTGAACGATCCATAATTAGGTCATCGTAGGAGATTGGGAATAGCGTCTTCAAGCATCCAAATCGGGACAAACTTGGCATTTGAAAGAATATTGGAGAGAGTACTTTGAGCCAGGTATCTTAGAATGCAATCACAAAATGATGTGAATTTCCTATATCAAAATACCCAAAAATATAAAGAAAAAGCTGCTATTTTTTTTAATGTAATCTTGTTTGAAAAAATCATTTTCTAGGTGATTCAGGCCTATTGAGCATATATATATGAATGTGGGTTCTAAAATTACATCTCTAAAAAGAATTATTTTAACAATCCTTGACCTCACCTACAGCTCATGAAGACGAAGAAATGCAACATGAGATATCAAAATTCCAAAATGAAGTGTACCAAATTTCACTATCACAAAGAGCAACAAAAAATGAAATGAATGTTTTGAAGAAATTCATGGAAACTAAGATGGATGGTTTGAAAAGGTGTGGAAGCTAAGATTACGCTTGGTTTTGAAGCTAAAATGGATGGCATGGAAATTGGCATGGAAGCTAAGATGGATGACATGGAAGCTAAGATCGATGAAAAAATGGAAAACATGAAGAATGATCTAAAAGTAGACATCGAAGGTTTTGGCAAAGTTGATACAAGAAATGTTTCCTAATGGAGAAAAGATAGTAGAGGAAACTCATGATGAGAAAAAAATTTATAAAATATAATGTTCGATTAAAATATATATTCACAAATGGTGAAAATTACAATTCTAGGGATCCCATAACATGGATACTACGGATGGAGCAATATTTTGATCTCAATAGTATGCAAAACAAAAAAGGTACGCATTTCAACTTTACATTTAGAGAAGAAAATACATTTGTATGGTATCTATGGCTTTTCTCCTAGTAAAAAAATTGTCACTTAATTCGATTTTACGGAGAAATAAAATAACACATTATAGAATCTAAGAAAACACCTTCTTTGCAATTGATAAATCTCAAACAAAAGGGTTTAGTGGCGAGCACATTGAGGACTTCCAAAAAATGAATATAAAGGTAGCGGTATTCCCGGAAGGAACATAGGATTGATGTCTTCATAGGGACTTTAAAAGGATAACATCCAACATGAAGTTCACGTTTGGGAAATGGATTCATTAGAGAAGGCATTCGGGTTGTAGAGAAAAATTCGATAATATTCAATGAGAATCCTACCACTCACATCTATAAATATGGAAGTGTTGCTACTCCTAGACTTCCATAACCTACAAGGTTGACACCACAAAAGTTTGGAAGGAAAAAGAGAAAAAGGGCTTTGCTACAATTGTGATAGAAAATACACTAAAGGTCATAAGTGTGCTGAGAAAAGGGTATTTTACATAGATTGTGAAGAGGAGGAAGAAAATGACCAAGAAACTTCAAAAAAAGGATATAAAAACCTCAGAAGAAAAAATAATTGGCTCCCTCATGTAATGCTTTGAGGAATTAACACTCCAAACTCTCAAGATAGAAGGACATATCAAGAAGAAAAAGGTAATAGTGTTGATTGATTAAATTATTTTGTTTATATTCATATTCTTAGTATAGAATTGAATTTTTTCCTATACCCAACACCGAAATTTCAAGTGATGGTTGCAAATGTGAGGAACTATAAATTGATGCAGAAAATGCCATAATATCGAGTTATCCATGGAATAATGCTTGAATAAGTAAATACTTTCCATCCTAATGGGAGGTTTTGATGTTGTACTAGGAAAACTCCATCGTTCAATCTTTGGGGACGGTAGCTTTTAATTTTCAAGAACTTTTCTTGAAATTTTTCTGAAGAAGGAAATCGAATTACGGGGTATCACGAAGCCGGGGAAAGATAATAAGCTCTAATGTCATGACAAACCTTCGAAGAAATAACAACGAGGCATAATTTACATTATGATCACGAAGTTCCAACATAAAATCATCTATTTCTCGAGATCTCCAAGAATCTTGGAAAATCATTCCAAGGTGTTTGATACTCCCGAAAGGACTCTAACTTCTCTTCATTGATCATGATCATGTTATTCATTTGATTCCGGAAGTTTTCCTCCAAACATCCAACCTTACGGATATCCTTATGTCCAAAAAGTAGCAGTGAACATATGATTGCGAAATGTTAGAGGTTTGGTATAATTCAACTTAGTCAAAAGTTCTTTCTGCGCTCCAGTGGTATTGGTGCACAAGGATGGATCATGGTGCATGTGTCGGATTATAGGAAGCTCAATAAGCTCACTATTAAAGATAAATTTCTCATTCTGTAGGCCAGTGAATTAATTAGATTGATTACGATGGTATGCTTCCACCGATTTGTATCTTCGTTCGGGGTATCATCGGAAATTAGAATGAAAATTTGAAGATATTCGAAAGCAACACCAAACTCAGAGATTAATAAGATTTTTGGTCATGCCTTTAAACATACCATTACCTACTACCTTTAAGGGTTGATGAATTCCATTTTCAAACCCAACAAAAAATCTTCTTTCATTTTTGGTGCATTAATCATAAGCGAGATCTTGGAAGGATCATGTTCAACATGTTAAAACGGGTATCAAACTATTGGAGGAGAAACAATTATATGCAAAACATCAAATAACATTTGGAGTAGAAGAGGTGGAATAATTTGAGTCATTTTGTATCTCACGGTATATGATGACTATCACAAAATTAAAGCCATTAAGGAATGGAAATTCCCCACAACCATAAAGCATTTGCGCGGATTTCTCGGGTTAACGGCGTATTATCGCAATTTTGTTAAGAAATATGGGATAATAAACGGCACCTCTAACAACATTATTGAAGAAAGATGCATTTTCATGGACTCACAGCAGCAACAAGGCGTTTGAACATCTTAAAAAATATTCCTAGCACCATTCTTCGCTACGCCGGACTTCACAAAAACCTTTATTGTGGAATGTGGTGCCTCGGGAAATGGAATTGGTGTTGTTTTAATGCAAGAAGGAAGACCCATTGCTTTTGAAAGTTTTCCAATCAAAAGTATTTAAAAAAGGCTATTTATGAGAAGTAAATGTTAGCAATAGTACATGCACTAAAGAAATGGAGACCTTACCTAATGGGAAGACACTTCGAAGGTAAAGCGTCATGATAGTCTTAAACACTTTGTGGAACAAAGACTATCTTCGGAAGAACGGCAAAAATGGGTCACAAAGATGTTGGGTTATGACTTTAATCATCTCTAATGGAAGCTAAATGTTTTTGCGATTTCACTCTCAAGAAAGGATGAAGAGGTGGAAGCATTGCTTTGTACCATTTCTATTATCCAACCCGGATTGGATAACTTGACGAGGATGAATAGAAGAAGGACGAGAAAATTTGGAAGTATCATTTCAGTACTGACAATATCCTAGTACATACGATACATTTAGTTGGAAAAATGATTCCTTATGGTACAAAGATTGCTTATATATTTGCGTTAACTAAATAAAAATATTCTTTTGGAATTGCACACTTCTCCTTTAGGAGGACACTCGGGATTTTTAAAACTTACCACGGGGTAAAGAAAAGATTTTTTTTGGGATGGCCTTAAATCTGATATTCAAAAGATTGTGGCGGAATGTTTAGCTTTCAACAAAATAAAGTAGATAAAATTAAGACCTAGGGTCTTCTACAACCTTTATCCATTCCAAGTCAACGTTGGAGGAGATTTTGATGGATTTTATCACGGAGTTTACCTAAGTCGAAGGAAGGAGTGTCATCATGGTGGTAGTTGATAGACTTGCAAGTATGCACACTTTTGTGCATTATCTCATCCATTTAAAAAGAAATTACGAGTTGCTACTACATTTATGGAAACAATTCAAAAGCTACATGGAAACCGAAGATTATTGTAAGTGACGGAATCCCTTTAAAATTTTGGTAAATGCCTAGTGTTTGGGTACTCACTTTAATATTTATTTATATATCATCCTCAATCAATGGTCGAACAGAGATATTGGAATGAATACTTGGAAGGATATATTCGTTGTTTTGTATACGATAAGCAAGAAAAATGAATTCGAGTAGTTGCCTTTCTGTGGCCCATTTATGGCACTTTATGGATATCATCCATTGTCCATCACATCTTATTTAAGGGAAAATTTTAGGGTTCAAGCAATGGAGGATCTGTTTTAGGCTCGTAAGTTCTCAACTCTTAAAGGATAACATAAATTTGGCACAAAATCAAATGAAACAACGGGTAAGATCAACATCGTAGTGAGAGAAGTTTTGATGTGGAAATTTGGGTATTTTTACGGCTACAACCTTACAAAAAAATTTCCCTCGAAGCCTTCAGAAGGATAATAAATTATCGCGAAGTACTATAGGTCTTACAAGGTGTTGCAAAAGATTGGTACTATAGCTACAAATTAGACTTCCTACTTCTTCGCGAGTGCATCCGAGTTTCAAAGTTTCATGCTTAAAAAGGTTATAGGGTACAAACTTCCAATTCAAACAATATTGCGAGAACTTGATGAGGAAGGAAAAACCATGTGGAACTGGGCTTGATCACGGAAACAAGAACTCGACGGTATGAAATCGATCAATTCAAATTATCTCATGAAATGGAAGAACTTACCCAGAAGATTCTACATGGGAGGATGAGAATTTTATAGAGAAGCACCGAAGCTACTCTGACATTGAGGACAACACTTTTTGAAGGAGAGGAGCATGTGATTATTATATTACTATATAGTCCACATTGTTGATGAACTGTAACCCCTTATTGTTATTTTTATACCTATTATTTATATTAGGTATATTGTGCCCTTACATTATTATTGTTAGGTTGGTTAGGATTACATTGTGCTTATGGACTCCTATATATACAAAGAAGTTTATCATTGTATCATCCAATAATTTTTCATTTATGTAATGTATTAGATGTTCCCCCTTAAAGTGGTTGATTTATAAGGCGTTGATCTCTCTTTTCTTCTATTTTGGAGTTGATTTCTCATAGTGATAGAAAATGAAAAAATATTTTCGTGTGGAAAATAATCCTCGGTGGTAGTGCGGTCATCACACTTATAGTTAATCTAAAAAGGAAATCGGCAACTACATTATCTTTTCCGGAGTTTATCTAAAATAGTAATATCAAATTCTTGTAACATCAGTAACCATCATGTAACTCTACCATTAGTAACAAGCTTGTTCATGAAATGAATTGCGGCATGGTCGGTGTGTACAAATACTTGGTACTAGGTGATGTAGTTCCGAATTGTGATATGCATTCTTGCTATGAATTCCTTCTCGGTAATAGTGTAGTTGCGTTAGGTTCTTTGAGTTAAGTTCTTTCCTAATGTAATAAATGGTGTAAGGTTTCTTCTCCTCCAGCTTCCACATGAACAACACCCATAGCCATGTCGAAGTATCCCGTAGCAATATGAAATGGCAATTCCAGGATTTGGTCCTCATAAAATAGGTGTTGTTGTTACACGAGTTTTATCTTTTAAAAGGCTACTCTTATTTTTGTCCACATAAATTTTGCATCTTTCATGAGAAATGAAAATAGAGGTAATCTTTAAGGTGCTATAAATCTCTATATCATCTTGCATGTCCCCAAAAAACTACGTACCTCTTTTTGGAGTCTTAGGGGTCGAGATTTTCATTATCATTTTGAGGATCTGATTCCATCTGTCGAAATTAAATGTCCAGCTAATTTCCTGAATGTAATCATGTGGCATTTCTCCGTGCTCGGAAGAAAACATTATTTTTCCAGCCTTCATTTCCAAGTTATCTAATGATGTCTCCAAAGGCATCCCTTAAGTGCAAAAATCCTCCCTGTAAAATATTTCCATGCTCTTCAAGTCACGCCACTGTATTGCCCTCGAAGGTTGCTAGTGCATTACGAAGCAAGAAGAATTTGTATCCAAAAGTACCCCATGGGCAAGTGAAGGTTGTCTTTTCTTGGTCTTAGGCAATTTTGTTGATTATAGCCACTAAACTAATAAAATAAATCTTTTTCAGAGAGTATCAAGATTTGATCAATGAATAGTAAGGGAAAATGGTCCTTTTGAGTGGCCTTGTTAATTTTTCTATAGTCAACACATACTCTCCATTTTCCATTATTTTCGGAACTATGACAGCGGAGACACCCATTGGTTGTCGGAGAAATGCAGATAAATACGTATCTTATTCAGGAGTTTTAAGTGCAATTCTTCTTTCACTATTTCCTTAAGTGTGGGGTTCATTCAGTTAGGGTTGTCTAACTAGTTTGTAGTCCTTTTAAGTAAATGCGGTGAGTGCATAGGCCGGGATGGATTCCTTTCATATCATCCTAGCCTTTTTGTATTTCTATAACGAGTTGTATCAGCAATCTTTTCTCCAAAACGATGGTGCGTTAGTCTTCAGCCATTCAGTTCAATTTCAACGCGGTTGATGATAGTATGCGAGTTTTTTTCAAATGTTCAATAATTGCATCATCTACCTCATCTTCTTCTCCAAATCTCTCATGGAGGCAATAGAGAGAATTACTAATAAAACCATTAATGATAAATGTAACTGATATAAATATTATTTTTCAGAAACTTGAGAAGAGGTAGGGAAAGATCAAATTTAGAGTGCAAATTCATCCACAAAAGTTCAATGATCCTGTCGAGGACACTGTTTTGAGAATCAAAGTTGAATTCAAGATAACACCCATACGAGATCACCATAGACCGGACTAATCCAAACCAATGCGTCTACAATGACGATCCACAGTCTTCCCAAGATGAGATGACCCCCCGGAGTTGTCTTTGGTTTGTAAAATGGAAAATCAAAAAATTTGGATAATTCCTGGAAACCTGTGGCTGTCCCCATCCATATGTCCCTGGGGCTAACTGGGACTCTTACCTAATTGAAATAACGATTTTCTTGAGTCCGTCCATGAAGCCCTAGAGAGATGAAGAAGTCAATAGGCGCTTCCCTAGATCAATTAAAGTATTGATCATGGGTTGATTGTCAATATGGACGATCTGTAGGATTCCACAGTGTCTTATTAATAAAGGCTGATCAATCATAAGGTGGAAATTTTCCCCATGACATGGATAGCGAGTCTTTAGGTTTCCTTCTAGTCTGGTCAACTCGTCCTCACTATTTTGAGCATAGATAGGAGATTACTTCTTTAAGAGCTTTGTGAAAATCCGCATATACAAATTTTGCATTTCCTTGAAGAATTTGTATTCGAATTCAGAACCAAACCGGTTTCAATTCATGATGAGTTTATTGCTCTAAATCTGGGCAAGCTGAAAAAGGGCAAAGGCGGGTAACAACTAGACACGCTCGGCCTTGTAGCTAGCCCTACAAGAATGAGGGAGCTCTCTGTAAATGGATATATAATCAATGATTGGTGATATTAAAACAATCCATCAGTAAAAATTTTAATAAAATGAATGAATTTTCGGGGGATGTGACGGGGAAAAAGCCAGTGATTTAGAACTGAGTGCCATCAGGACACGGGGGGTATTTCATGGGGCGAGATGGGCAAAAATTTTAGCAGTCAAGGTTTAAAAGATGGGATGGAAAGGCGGTGAGGAGAGTGAAAGGGCACGATAAATGGATCCTTTTCAAACGGAGAAAAACACGGAAGTATGAATGATTTCCAAGGCGGGGCATATAAAATGGATTCTACCTTTCTATCTTCAAAACATTCGAAGAAATGTTTCTCGATAAACAGAAACACAAAAATTTTACACTACATGAACACAAGAAAACAAAATATACAAATTTCATACCACATAGATCCCACAAATCGAGCTTCATCTCTTATTAATTCCATAAACGTACAATGGAGCCTGAGCATTCTTTCCACACTATTCCCCTACTTTTGAGTTGGGGCCTAACCACCAATGAATTCTAATTTAAATTAAATAGACCAAATGCCAAGACCTATAGATCCACGAGAGAAGAGGAGTTGTTTTAACGACTAAAAAGCAAATTCCAATCATAAAGAATAATCTATAAATCTTTTCGAAAATGAGTCTTACGTTTTACCACTTGAAATTTGTGATAACCAATGAGAAGAATAAACTTGTAGCATAGATCCCTTTTAAATCGTAGGCGAAGATGTATTTATTACAAATTTAGTTCGACCTCATTGTTGCTGCTATTCATTTCAGAAAAAACTGACTTTTTTTTTAATAAATGATTTTAAAATAAAATAAAATGAAATCATGTTTTAGTGAAGGGAGAAACCATTTTTTAAAGGAGAGGTGGGGCCAGGTCACAATCTCAATCGGAACCAATGAAACAAAGAGAGTAATAACAAAAATAAATGATGCAATAGAGCATTTTCAATCGGGGATCGGAGGAAGGCAGGCAAAAACATCCAGATGCGATTGGAAGAAAACCCATTGGGAATGCGATAAAGCGAAATCCCGCTGAAATCATCCATCACGATTTTTAAATAATACAAAGAGTTCATGGTCATCACTAAAAAGGCCAGTGAGGGCTTTTATGGTGGGACCGGGATATGAATAATCGCAATCGGCATCCGTCGGGCGAGGGCACTATTACACATTGAAACTTTGCCGATGCGATTAGAGAACTCACACAATAATAAATGAATAATAAAAATATATAATTTAACACAAAGGAAAAGTATACACACTGTCGACCGAGACGAAGATAATGTGGTGGGGCCCGAAGGTTCCGCCAACATGGTGGAGGTGCGGGGAACGGTTTTGTGTTTTGCGCCGGTGGGATGGTCCGTTGGTTGTGGGCCGTCGGATCGGATGATAAGATCGAAGGTCGAGATGTACATCGGGGAATGTCAATCGGGAGGAGGTGTAGATTTCGATCAAGTATGGGCCGTCCAATCATCAGCAGGATCGGCATCCGGGATGTAATCATGCGGGGTTGATCGAGGGGGGGTTTTTCCATTGGAGATGTTCCATCGGAAAGCTCACATCGGATTTTTTATAATAAGCCAAATCGGAACACACAATTAAATGCTAGCGATTGCGCTTTTGAATCGGGAAAGGATTATGACTCGGCGGGGTTTATTATAATAAAGACTTTAACTTTATTATAAGGTTAAAAGGCATGGAGGGGAAGTGGTTTGTGTATTAACGTCTGAAGAGACTTATATTACATCTAAAAAATTATTATAAAGTTTCAAAGTATAGAAGATGCCACAGTTTTAACGAGACCTATATAAAAACACAAAAGCGTTATTATAATCCAAAGGGATATGGAGGGGAAGTGGTTAAACTATTCCTCAAGTTTCTCTGATTGGTGACTCGGAAGGGGAAAAAGGGGTTTATAAAAATATTAAGAAGCACAACTCCTAAAGTTTAGGGAAAGATGGGAAAAAGGAAAGTTCTGACTGAGGATTTTACTTCACTTAGGCATAAATTTCAATCCGAAAGGCTAGTTTTTAAGAGTGTAGTATACCATGGAAAAACTCTTCAAATATATTGATGTTTTCTGAATAAGACAGTGCTGGGCATAATGACAGAAAATATCCCAGAATATGAGGTAATGACATGGAGGCAAAGAACACAGAATTTGTGGCTTCTTCCATATGATGGCATAAAATACATAATGAATACAATAAAGGCATAGTATCATGTTTTCACCTCAAAACATGGTTTGAAATTGAAAATTACATCAAATTGAATAAAGCATCTCTAGATATTCTTGATCTTCTAAAACATGATTTTATTGTTTCTCTGACCTTCTTTGATATTTATTGACACTTGACTTATTAATTTGACCACATTTAAGTCCTAATTCATGGACCCATACAGCCCTATGTGCATTCCCAAAGTGAAAGTAACCCATGACTAGAGGCCATAAAGAGAAGTAGCAAGTTTCACATGAAGTGAAAAGCGATGAAAAATCACTACCATCGATGAATCCCATGACCTAGCGGAATGGTGAAATTTATTGGTATGGGACTCCTAATATGCAAATGCAAAAGAGTAATTTTGATCACTGATCGTAGTATGACTAGACTGACACTAACATTGGCTCCAATGGGGATGGTAGCTCCTTGGAGGTGCCAATAACACCATAGACCAAGTAGCCTTATCCATTGGGCATGGAGTCAAAAATACTGAAAACTGACACAATGCTAAGACTGAAAACCATAATAAAACCAAACTGACTTAAGACATGACTAAAACACAATTGACAAACTGGAAATATGCTCATAATTGAGCTTATTCATCAAACCTACTCTAATTGTTCTATTCACCGCCTGATCAAGTGAAATGGAACAACCAATGCAACCATGTAAGCATTCTGGATGCTATTTGAATTCTCCCCAAGTGCTTTGTAATGAGAAAGTAGAGAGAAGAACTGAAAGGCAACTCCTATGGAAACTTGGAATCAATTTGAATCTTGATAAAATTGCAAAGCATGAGTTGACTGGATGACCTCAAGAATGCTGCGAAAGGGTCTTCATAAAAATAGCTATCGATTTCCATTAATACATCACTTCTCTGCTCCGGGTAATATTCACACCTTGATATTAAAATTCTCCTAATGGTTGTGCTGTCTTTCTCTGATGATTACAGCAAGTTGAAAAAAGGATCCTGAAATTCGTGAATAACCAATCTCTCTTGATGATCCCAAACAAAACAAAGGTCTTCTTTATTAGTCTCCTCATATGACTGCAAACCTTGATATGAGCTTAGTAATGAAACGCCTGCTGAACAAGACAATGAAGTCAGCTTTCGAATAAAGTTACTGTCAACATTATTTTCTGACACATGGTTAGCCAATGGAGAAGGACTTTTACAGCAAACATCATTCAACACATCAACTAAAGGGTCATAAAAAACTTGAAAAAAATATTGTGACATATCTATTGATTTTAATGAGACTGCATGACACTCTACAGACTGCTCATCTTTTTCTTTAGAGATATTATGAAAATTCTGCTTTAAGAACTGAAATGCTTCAAAACATAAGGGTACAAAATCATCTTGCATCATTAGATCATATGCTTCAGCTTCCAAGACTTTATGTGTATTCTAACCTTCAATTGTGTTTGGTGGCTGAAAATCTGGAGCTAGGGAGGATTTTATATCGCAAATGATTTCATCAATCGTTTCAGGAGAAGATTTCTCATTGATGACTTGCCCAGGAATTTCACTATCTGGCTCAACCTCAACATTTAAACTAAGAGATTTTTGATTTCTAATTGCATTAAAGTTATCTTTGATGAACTGAATTGAAGTGAAACAAAGAGGTAGAGATCCCCCACTTACTTCCATATTTTCCAGACTTCCTTCATCATTGTCTTGGATGATATGCATCGGATGATTACTGTTTTCAAGCTTTTGAAACTGAACTTCCTCCCATAAACTAACTGTCGATTGCTCTGCAAGATTAGCTTTTGTTTGGAAAACATAATCATCATCATCGTATTGATCAAAATTTGGAAAATCATCAACATAAAACATATCATCAAGCATACATGTCATATCAATGGATATCTCTTCTTCAAGATGTTCTATAACACATTCATTGTTAGATTGATGAAAACTGGGATAAGAAAAAACATGTTTTGAATCAACCACTTTTTCTTGAACATCATTTTCATTCCTTGTAGTGATTTTTTGCATCATCTCTTCCACTACGCTTACCAAAAGGTCGAGTTTTACCTCTGAATGTGTTAGGTACTCTACAATATTCATCTTTTCTTCTTCCTTCAGCTTTTCTCTTCTGATCAACATATTAGCTTCTACATCTACCGCATTGTTATGTATCTCTTCAAGTGTTGCTAAGTTCCTTTCTCTCAGCTGAAACTCCATTTATGGATCAAAAGCGCCCGGGTAATGTAAGAGAGTTGAGCCAGGAGAAGGTCTTATATCGGCAGGTATCGAATAATAGACTCGATTGAACCTGGCAGAAAATTGTTGTCCTGTCTCCCCTAACTGTCTTTTCAGCTGGGCATACTCTTCTAAAATCAGGAAAGGGTTTTTTTTTACCACCCATCTGTTGAGGAAGACTTTGACGAAATACTGGAAATCTGAGTTGCTCGCTTCAGGCAGGGTTTTGAACCAACTCTTGAATTTTCCTTGCAAAGAAAGAGCAAAAATCCTAATACTGACATCCTCTTCATCAACTTCAAAAAGGTCTAGGAAAGTCTCAACATTCTTCACATGTTGCTCAGAATTGAGGTTGTCACATTCACCATCAAACCTCGGCAAATAAAGGTAATAATTTTCAGGGAAAGCATGGAGTATAGGAGGTAAGATGAGAGGTTTATATCTATCTGGGATTATAGAAGGTGTAGAAGTATATACAGGAGCTACAGGATTAGTCTTGGTCTCTTTGGGCTCATCAATTCGAAGATGGTCATCATAAGATTTTGAAAAAGGATGGAGGCCAAGATCAAAAGAAACCTCAGTATTTATATTTTTTGAATAGGCGGAACCAAGATTTTGGTCACCTTTATCATGCAGCAAATTCTGAAAAACTTTCAGGACAACTTCAGGAAAAGCAAAGAAGTAATTTACAAAAAATCATATTAGATCCTGAATACCATTCCACTTTTAATACCTGAACTTTGTGTAAGATCCTTCCATTTTCCTGCAGAAAGAGTCGGTCCTCCAGTGGAGTCTTTACATTAAGTTGGAGTTGCCAGGTGAAAAATTCAGCCTTCATATGCATCTGATTGTTGTTCACCATCAACATTTCAGATATGATACTCTGTCATTCTTTTCCAAGGAAGATATTGTTGGGGTGATTAATCCTTTACGTTCTGATACCATTATGACTTTGGAACAAGTGCTTGAAATTATATTCCCTTTTCAACAACGCTTTAATAATGTTTCGCCTTCTAATAATATTTCAAACTTCTCGAGCTAGTCTTTCATATGATATAGGGGAATATGCTTAAAAATACTTAAGCAACCTTACTCCGATCGTGATGATATAAAAGTGGCGCATTTCTTTTTAAACACTAACCTTCAAACTTGTAACATAAAACCCCTTTATTCTACCAACGCGACATAAATTTGATTCAGCAGGGGCCCCACGCATCCATTTTTCGTCTTTTTATGAACAAAATAAACACTAAATAACATAAAACCGCTGGACCATACCTTGAATTATAACTCGTGCACTTTACTGCGTGATTACCATTAGATCTGACGTCCTCCAGATCGAACGGTTCTCGTGAATATCACGTTTTTTCCACGGCAAAGGGTTAACGCCTGAAATTTGCATGATATGGGCAGTATTGGGGTGATGACGTGCCCTTATATTACTGGATTGCATTTTTTGGGAGCGGTTTTGCTTCGAGACAAAAGCGGCACGATATAGGCGGTATGGTTTCTGAAACCCGCTGGCGGTAATTAAACCATGCTTTAACTGTGGTTTGGCGCTTTGGTTTGGCACTTAATTCCTTGTGTTAACTCACTGCTGGGTCCCACTGATATTACTCCACCGGTCAACAAAACAAAGCCCTTTTACTTTCAAAAACAGATATTTCAAAGGGATTGTCACGTTTTATATAATCAAGGTCTTAACCTTAAACAGAAGTTCTTAATATTCTTTATTTCACACGGCCTGAATAATATTTCGCTCTTCTATAGAGCCTATGTTCGATATTTCTTCAAAATAGAACAAACGGAGTCAATGAGCGCCGAAAGTGTGAGCTCGAAGACAGTCAAATCGTGTTTTTCATATGAACACAAAGAGAGAACAAATGCTAAATTTCATACCACATGGATCCCACAAATCAGAGCTTCATCTCTTATTAATTCCCTGTCCAAAACTGTACAATGGAGCGCAGAGCGTTCTTTCCACACTATTCCCCTACTTCTGAGTTACAGACTACTTTACAAATGATTTACAATTACATTAAATAGACCAAATTAGTGGGAACATAATTCCACAGAAAGAGGAGTTGTTTTAACAGCTAAAGAACTGAATTCCAATCATAGAAAATAAATCCAACAATCTGCCTAAAGAAAGAGCAGTGTTACATTTGACCACTTGAAATTTGCTGATAACCAATGAGAAGAAGAAACTTGTAGCATAGATCCCTTTTAAATCGTAGCTGAAGATGTGACTGTTACAAATTTAGTTCTCGGCCTCTGACTGTTGCTTTCCATTATTCATTTGAGAAAACTGACTTTTTTAATAAAATGATTTTAAAATAAAATAAAATGAAATCATGCTTTAGTGAAGGGAGAAACCATTTTTAAAGGGAGAGGAGGTGGGGCCGGGTCACAATCTCAATCGGAACCAATAGGCAGAGGGAATACAATATGAAATGAAGTAATACAATGGAGCATTTGCAATCGGGGATCAGAGGAAAGAGAACAGAGCAAAAACATCCCGATGCGATTGGAAAGGCCCATTGGGAATGCAATAAGCAAGCGGGGAAATCCCTTTAGAATAAATAAAAATGATTTTTCATTTTATACAAAGGGACTAATGATTATTATTAAAAGGGCAGAGGGCTTTTATGGTGGGACCGGGATATGAATAATCGCAAACGGCATCGGGAGATCAGGGCAGGCATATTACACATTGAAACTTTGCCGATGCGATTGGGGAGAACACTTTGTATAAATGAATAAAACAAAAATTTAATTTATACAAAGGGAAAGGCCTTTTTTACTATGAACGGGCGGAAGATAATGTGGTGGGCCCGAAGGTTCATCGGCATCGAAGGTAGGAGGAGGGTGGAGGGAACAGTTTTGTGTTTGCGCCGATTGGGATGGTCCGATTGGTTGTGGGCCGTCGGATCGGATGATAAGATCGACGGTCGAGATGTACATCGGGGAATGTCAATCGGGAGGACGTGCTTGAAAATTTCGATCAAGTATGGGCCGTCCAATCATCAATCGAATCGACGGCCAGGATGTAATCAGGCGGGGTTGATCGGGGGGTTTTTCCATCGGAGATATTCCATCGGGGCAATCGCATCAGATTTTTATAATAAGCCAATCAGAACACACAATTAAATGTTGCGATTGCGCTTTTCAGATCAGGAAAGGATTATGACTCGGCGGGGTTTATTATAATAAAGACTTTAACTTTATTATAAGCTTAAAAGGCATGGAGGGGAAGTGGTTTGTGTATTGCGATGCGACGGGACTTTATAATAAAATCTTTAAAAAAAATTATTATAAAGTTTCAAAGGAGTATGGAGGGGAAGTGCTTAGTTTTAATGGGATTTTATAATAACAAAACTTTAAAACGTTATTATAAAGTCTCAAAGGGATATGGAGGGGAAGTGGTTAAATCGCATCAAAATTTTATATTGCGATTGCGTAATTGGAAGGGGAAAAAGGGGTTTATAAAAATAAATATTAAACTTTAATAACCTAAAGTTTAGGGAAAGATGGGAAAAAGGGGAAGGGTTAGGGCATAGAGGATTTTTTACTTCACTTAGGCATAAATTTCAATCTAGAAGTCAGTTTTAAGAGTGTAGTATACCGTTGGAAAGCTCTTTCCGGGCTCTTTCTACTGAACAAACTTAGAACATGATTTGATGCTGAACATGTTGTGGAAAACTCCTCTGAAATGCAGGGTGATGACTTTGTGGAGATAGCAGCTTCTGAATTGTGGCTTATTACATATGATGGCATAAAATTACATAATGAATGCTAATAAAGGCATAGTATCATGTATCAAATTGAATAAAGCATCTCTTTGATCTTCTAGGTGTTGTGACTTTGATTTTATTGACTTCCTCATGACCTTGCTGATATTTATTGACACTTGACTTATTAATTTGACCATGGTGAGATCCTAAGAACCCACATGAGACCCCACCCTATGACCTAATGACATGATTTATATGGTCAAATGTGACTCATGAATAAAGACTATGAAAGAGAATCAACATAAGTTTTGAATGAGGAAAAGCATGATGAAAAATTACTATCATCATAATGAATCCATGACCTATAGCGGAATGGTGAAAATTTGTGACAGTATGGGACTCCTAATACAGCTGCAAGTGCAAAAGAGAAATTTTGATCAATCGATGGCAGAAGACTAGACTCGAGCACTACTTACAACAACTCTAGTAGTATTCATATTCATTTACATTTATTTCTCTCTTTTTTTTAATGCAAAGACTTAAATTATGATGAGATGTAATTGAAGTAATAGTTTAAATAGTTATGCAAACTAATAATTATGTGTAGTTGGAAAGTTAAACAATATGTACTATACTCCTAAGAAATATATTTATGACATGCCAAATATATTGTAAACTTGTTTACCTACCGAATGTATTGCATTGCAAAACTATTTTTTTTCCATGCTAAGCTTTGAATTTTTTTATTTTGTATTTTATATTTTATTGTACTTTACAATTATAATTATAAGATATTTATAATACTCAATATCAATCTAATGGTTTCCTCTTGTTTCTATAACTTAAATTTAATTATCAATTAAGAAATAGATGGATGGTAGCTATTTAAAGATATTTAATCTTTATAGAATACCTACAAGAATATTTTAAAATATTTATAGTAGTTTACACCAATCAAATATTGAGATTTATATCCAAAGTAGTTATGCCTTTTTTTTCTCTTCTAATTAAATTGATTAATTACAAAAAAGAAATGTAATATAAATAATGTAACCCATATATGAATAATGAAATAAATTTTAGCCAATAATCACATTTTGTTTCTATAACTTAAATTTAAATATAGATAGATGGTAGTTAAAGATATTTAATCTTTATAAAATATCTACAAGAATATTTTAAAATATTTGTAGTAGTTTACACCAATCAAATATTGAGATTTATATCTAAAGTAGTTATGTCTTTTTTGCTTTTCTAATTAAATTGATTAATAACAAAAAAAATGTAATATAAATAATGTAATTCATATATTAATAATGAAATAAATTTTAGCCAATAATCACATTTTTGTTTCTATAACTTAAATTTAATTATCAATTAAGAAATAGATAGATTGTAGTTAATTAAAGATAAATAATCTCTATAGAATTTCTACAAAAATATTTTGAAATATTTGTAGTAATTTACACCAGTAAAATATTGAGATTTATATCCAAAGTAATTATGCTTTTCTTTCTCTTATGATAAATTGATTTATTTAAAAAAAAAATTAATATAAATAATGTAATCCATATATGAATAATGAAATAAGTTTTAGCCAACAATCACATTAACTTTCAAATGACAAAGGATTGGTTTATTCAAATAAAAAATAAAGGTTTATGGGTTTATCATAAGTAGATGAATGTTTTCAAATTGTAGTTTCAATTTTGAATAGAAAAATGGTTTATTCACCTAAATGATATACCCAGGAATTATACTTCTTTAAATACAAATTTTCCCTTCAATTTTTTCATTATAAATATTTAAGCTTTGTAAAATTTAATCTTACCGCACTTAATAAATTATATATTAAAATAAATCTAAATTAAATAAATTTAATATTTTTTTTTTAAATATTGAGGATAATATTTATAAGAATATTTTAAAATATTTGTGATAGTTTACACCAATCAAATATTGAGATTTATATTCAAAATAGTTATGCTTTTTTTTCTCTTCTAATTAAATTGATTAATTACAAAAAAATGTAATATAAATAATGTAAACCATATATGAATAATGAGATAAATTTTAGCCAATAATCACATTAACATTAAAATGGAAAAGGATTAGTTTATTCAAATAAAAAGTAAAAGTTTATGGGTTTATCATAAGTAGATCAATGTTTTCAAATTGTAGTTTCAATTTTAAATAGAAAAAAATTGATTCACCTAAATGATATTCCCAAAAATTATATCTCTTTAAATAAAAAAAATTCCTTCATATTTTTTATTATAAATATTTAAGATTTGTAAAATTTAATGTTACCACACTTAATAAATTATATATTAAAATAAATCTAAACTAATTTAATTTAAATTTTTTTTTTTTTAAATATTAACAAGAATGTCTACATAGCTTATGCTGGAGACATTTGGTAAAGGAAGGGAAGATAAGATTGTGAATAGAGGAGATGAAGAGATTGCAACTGTGATTGTGGCAGACACGTGTCATATTTTTAGAGGATCTGGACAGACGATGAAAGGCCTCACAACAACAACTCCTTGTAAACACCTTTGGTGTAATTAAGAAGTAATTTTATTCATTTCACAGCTGGTTATATAAAGCTATATATAATTTTAGTGACAATGATATATGTTTAGTTGATTTATTTTATCTTTAAAATGAGATTTGATATTTAAATTTCTAACTTATAGCAAATATTTTTATGTAAGCTTTAATAAAAGTGAGATAATTAATTTTTGGTTTTTTCATTTTTTGTGATGATGGTGGTGGTTAACATTTTTTACCAATTTTTCTTAAAAAGTAAGAAATTACTAGGTTTTCTTTAAAATTTTATTTAAGTTTTCGAATAGCCTAAATCATCATAGTTTTCAAGAGTTTGAATGATAATATTTTAACAAATATTTTGAAATTGTGATTTAACATGGGCATGGGCATGATATTTTAAGAGAATTTTCTCTTCATCTTCAACCCTTCCATCGTCATAAAGATGAAAATTTCTTTTGATCCACGATGTTTTATGTTTTAGGAGTTTTTCAATGGATTGTTTCACTATGGAACTCCTGAGAGCTTGTTCTTAATTTAACAATGTTGATTTTCTTCTTTAATCTAATCAAAACAAAGAGATACTTTTGATATTCTATGTGAGGCTTGTTGACCTCCTCATAATATCTTCATGTTATATTATCCTCTATTTCCTCGTTGCACCACCATTTCTCCTTAAATTTAGATATAATAATATTTTAATATTATGAATATTATGTAGAATGACCTCATCCTTTATTCCACAACGATTTGGCCAAGGCTTGGAATCTATATGCTATCTCGACTTGAGGCATATGCAGTTTTGATTCAACTTTTAAGAAATATTAGGAAGCCTCTTGCCTTTCATGTTTTTTATCTTGTTTTTTTAGATTTTCTACCTAGTCATAACCTTACTCATAGCGGGAACAAGAATTAGAGAATTGTTGAAGTCTAAAATGGGCTTCCTAAGAAACATTATAATATAATAGTGGAGAAAAAAAAAGATTAGATTACATCATCAAATTTTAGAGGGAAAAAGGAAAAAACACTCTTTCAACTCGTATTTTCAACCTATCTCCCTACGATTTTACTCAAATTTCGAGCGAGAGCACTCTTTGGATGTGGAATTTAATTCTTCATCCAAGGAGTACCCATGTTTCATACTTTATATGAACCTTGCTATAGGAAAAATGATAAATACATGAAAAATGTGATTGAAATCACATTTTTTCATGTATTTCTCATTTTTGTTGTAGCAGGGTCCATCGAAAGTATGCAACATGGGTACTCCTTGGATGAGGATTTCAATTCGGTGTTAGGAAAAATACTGATGGGGGGGTGTGCCGGTGAATCAGTTTTTTTTAACTCTCTTTAACTTTTCATTTTCTTATTTTGAATTATGTACGCTACTATTATTTATGTAACCAATGTATGTACGTGACTTCACTGAAAGCAAACAACATATATCTAGTTAACCAATTATTCATAAATTCCATCATATGTTTATCTTTAACCATTGAATTATTAATTTCATCAGACATATAGTATGTAGTAAAGATCAGAATAGACCATCACACATAAGAAACACAACAACATATGAGAACACCAAGATTTATAGACGGAAACGCAATGTGGGATAAAACCACCATTTTCGTTGTCGTTGTCTTTGTATTATTATTTTATTATTAAGAAAACTTTATTACATCTTGTATTAGTGCAGAATCTTACAAGCATGGAGGCACTCATATGTAGGAGGCTACAAACTCCACTTGTTTTCCAGCACCCATTGGAATGGAGCTCCTACCCCCTGAACAAATTTACCAGCTACCACTGAAAGGAAGCTTCAAATCCCTCACCAAAGGCTCCAACCCTCAACACCTCCACTTAACACCTCTGGCGGACCACATTTCATAATATATCAAACCAGATCCACCTTACCCAAAACATAAAAACTTGTAGCCCACCTTTCATCATATTTTCATACTAGACCCACACCCTTTATTATAATCAATACCAAACTAAATATTGAATCTAAAATTCAATCACATAACCAATTGTATCATTAGAAAACCAATCATTGAAATCAACCATTGCGATTAGATCAAACCAATCCATAGATATAAACTCTCATAGCCAAATCATACCAACAACTCATAAATAAGCCATACATTTTTTAACCATTATAGAAACAAAGTGTTTTTATTTCAAACCCTGTTCATATATACTCCAGAATGTATATGCTATTATTCTGAAGTAGACCCGCATATGTACATGCTTCCTCTATATTACACATGCGTACAAATCTCAAATCATTGACTATTGCATCATAAATCACTACAACATTGAATTAACCACTAAACCATACATAGATCATTAAACCAATCAAAAATAACTAAACCAATCATAAATAATTTTAGCATCATTACTAACCAATATTCCAATCATGAACAACCAACCCAATCAATAATTTCATACAAACATCAGCATGATCAAGACTTCATTGACAGATAGAAGAAAAAAAAATAGAAATCATCAAATGTCATCATTTATGAGCACTGCAAACCCTATAACATATATGCGACATTCATTAAACATATTAGCATATGTATACAACTACCATGCATAACAACTGCGTACAAATATCAAGGTGAAAAATAAATTCGCAGAATTTATACGCGATTATATGGAACCAAATTCATGAATGTATTCAACTATAAAAAAAAAACTTGGCATACAAATCTAAAATTACTGAAGCATACTTTCGCTGCAACCACAACCCATACTGCACAAACTTCACTATCACGCATTCATATAAGAGTATCATTATCACCACATATCTATCATTGTTAGCTACAATCATAAACATATCAAGAAAGTATATTCATTAGTCTTCACTACATTTTTAAATCTATTAGATTTGAGCCATCTCCTTGCTCTCTGGTGCATCTCTATTTCAGATCATATTACACATGAATAACCCATAACTTTAAAACTTAACACCTTGATCTCCATCTCCTTATATATCTTTTTCCTTTGCCAATATCTTAGGTAAATCCCTTGGTAATGTCTTTAGTATTCTTTGACGGGATCAAATGACCATTATGGCAACCATTAAATGGGCCAATACCATGTAATGACCCCTAGTATCCAGATTACCATGGTTAAGATTTTGTACGCAACTTTCACTCTTAGGACTTGCATATGTTCATGACCCTTCTTCATAGGATCCAAGTATGCTTTCTGAAACTTTACTTTTATCATCCATTTTCCACTGAGTTCTCATTTATCTGTCCATAAAATCTATAGCATCTATAAAAATATGCATTAGTTCCACAATCATCAATGTTAACATCAAGTACATATTTATCAATCAGGTTTCCATCAAGGACAACACATTAGCCATAATTCTAATAATCTCCCCCTTTGGACTTGATGGCAACCACTTTGGTGTTTGGACACCACTTGCAAATATACCTGCAAACACCAAGTCTTCTCTCAAACACACCAAGCTTCTTTCCAAGCATTATTCTCCAAACACCAATATTTTCTCCCCCTTTGACATAAAGGGAAAAGGCTTGATCCAGGATGAATGAATTTCTTTTTGTGTAGTGTTGATTGTTGTACGTATGATCTTTTGAACATGAAATTTTCATCTTGTCCATTCTCCCCCTGATCATATGCTAGAGCTTCTGAAGATAATCAATAGAGTACAATACTTTATGACTCAACCAAAAAAAATTACCTTTCCTATCATCAATGACTCATGATTACATGAAACACCCAACATATTGATTTCACATATTGGACCCAAATTTTACGTCAATGCCCCAACATAATGCGATTACATATATGACATGACTTTATCCCAATAGCCCACATATGAATGAAATTTACAATTATTACAACATGTGTCTTTTCATGACCTTTGCATCGAGAGACAAATATGACACTTATAACCAAAAGCAAGAACCTCCACCACGAGGTTGCAAGATCATAATAGTCATCAACGACCTTCATTCACCATATATAAATATGCAACATAAACATCTGATAGCAGCAACATAGATATCAACATGAGCATCCTCATCATCAACATGTAATATAAGACAATTTAGTATCAATCTCTCCAATGTAACGAATTTTGCAGTGCTTCCAAGCATAATCAAACAATTATAACATAAGCATAGGATAGTGCAATAAAAATTTGTCAACAAGTCATCCTCTTGACCTCATATCATCAAGGTCAACATGTTCTTTCCATTTGTAGGAAGAGACACAATGCTCAAGTACCAAAGACATAATAATCTCTTGTATCACAACACCATAAGTAGCATATACAACATATGTGATAACCAAGAGTACCTCCAACTACATAAGGCATAGAATAGAACTGATCAACAACATCATCAACCAAAATCTTCAATGAGCATAACATCTTTATCAATGTTTGAAAACAAATTTTTTTCTAAATGTAGCTCAAAAAACATATAGGCATAATCCATAACTTCACCACATGAAACCCATGCATCATTAATGACATAATGATAATATAATATCAATTTCAACAAACTGTGAGTGAATCATAAATTCATTATCATCAACCAATGTCAATAATGACCATAGAATACACATCAGATTCATCAAATGTATGAAAATCAAGCAATATATACGCATAATTTATGACTTCATCATCACTAATGACAAAATGAAAACATTGTATGTATCTTCATCAATAATAACAACAACAACTATACATCAACAATGATATGTACTCATCATAAAACAACACACAACAATAAATGCTTAAGAAACCATAATTCCAACAATCCACTATTAAAAGCATAGCATATACTCCCCATGAACCTGTGCCAAATCTTCACTATCAAATATGATCATATCTATCTCATCAATTAGTAAATCCATCAAAGAACCACAACACTTATAACATTTTGCAACAACTCGTGAACTCATTATGAAACCAAATCATTCCTAAGCATCATATGGGCATTATTAACAATCCAAAGTAAACCAATTTAAGTGTTGTAATGCCAATAACCAACTGATAAAAACATATGAGAAGATCCCCCTGAATCTGTGCCACTGTTTATTCATCACTGAGGACTATACGTGATTTTCTAGATAAAAAACCACGTATACACACGACTGTATTTCATAAGGTCTGTGTACATAATATAAGATGTTGATTCTTTATATCCACAACTCCCCCTGAACATGTTTTTTTTTCATGTTCATTTTTACTTCATCAGATGTAATTTTAGTAATATAAACATCACCAAAAGAATATGAAAACAAAATAGGGAAGAATCGTATAGATACACATGAATATCTCCCCTTGAGATCATACATCACTGATCTCATGGACTTGATAAACATCACCTACTCTTCATGAGGTTATGTACGTCACATTTACTTTGCAGTCACTGATAGAAGAACACATTAGAAAAAATAGACTACAGCGGGACCATCTTATTTTACATTAAATCTAAAGAAAAAGAGGAACCATACCTCTTATTTCTTCTCAAAGTATTCTTTACTAGCACATATAATTTGTCTAGATTTCTGTATCCCCTTGTTATAACCTTTCTAGTTTCTTCATTTATCAATTTGCATTTAGTTGATGTAAATACAATTATATGTCCTTTGTCAACCATTTTACCTACACTTAGAATATTTTTCTTTATCCCTTGAATTAATAATGCATGAGATGCATACTTATCAATTTTGTCTCTACCTTTTCCTAGAACTTTTGGTGGAGCACTATTTCCAAGAATAACCTTACCATCTTTATTTTTCTTGAGAGACTCAAACTGGTTCTTATCTCCAATCATGTGATGAGAGCATCCATTGTCTATGTATCATTCATCTTAACCTTCAAATGAGAAAAGAGCAAGGCCCTCTTACTTAATATGATAAGTTCTTGTGGATCCATATTTCTCGGTTCCTTTTGTAACAATATTCTTATCTAGTTGCTTGCCTTGTTGTCTTTGAAAATATATTGACTTCTTCCCGCATTATTTTGCTACATGCCCAAAATTGTTACAAGTATAACATCTTACATGAATAGAAAAGGGAGAAAAGGAATCATAATATTTCGGTTTCATATTCCTCTTATTGAAATGAATAAATTTTTCACAAAATATGCTGCAAGTAAAAAAATATCTGTTAAAGAAACCTGAGCACCTTGGAGTTGATGATCATGTTGTGAATTTTCTTCTGCAATTGGCTACAAAGTGTCCAAATTTATGACAGATAAAACATTCAACCTCATTGTTAATAGGCGAAAATCAATTGATACTTCTATATTTAGGAGCAAATGATTTCCTTTGAATATTTATTTTATTTGGTTGTTGTTTTGATTGACTTTTTATCTCTTTGTCACGAATTTCAGATTTTGAATTGTTATCCTTCAATTTCCTTGCACATGCTTGTGAGCTATATTATCCTTTTATAGTTTCATTAAATTCAAGACCATATTTAATGGAGGGAGACCTTTGACTACTAAGAATGTTATCCAAAATATTAGTACTATCTTGAAAATTCAATTGCATATCCTTTTTTGCTAGCTTACCTTCTAGAATACTTACCTCAACCTCTTTTTCACCTCTAGTCTTTTCCAACTGATTTCACAACTCAATGGTCTCCTTCTTAAGCCCATTCTCTCTTTCTTCAAATACTTGAAGATTCTTATCATATTGTTTGTTTATATTTTTAGGATCAGATTTGAGAGAGATGATCCCTACTTCTAGTCCTACGCAATAATTGGTTCTTTCTCTAAGGTCTTTAATTGTTGCATATTCTTCATTTCTTATTGCCTCCTACAAATTTCTGAGTTTATTTCTTAACGAAGCTACTTCATCCTCCAACTTTTGAAACTTATCTTCCCTTTCCTTATACTACTTTCTCATTCCTTCTTCAATTTTCTTTCCTTCTTTCAACTTGGTTTTTAATGTGACAATATATTATTTGTAGGCACACTCCTTTACATCAAACTATTGCAAAACCTTTTTTTCCTCTCTATTTCCATATGTAAGCCTTTTAATTTCTTCTTCTAGGGCCATTAGTTTTGAATCTATTTATTTTTCAAAATGACTACTTTTACTTCTACCCATAAGAGCAATTTTAGTATTATCATCATCACTACATGAGCAAGGGAACGTATAATTACTTGTACAATGGTCTTCACATCTACAATTAAAACAAAAACCAGTACCTGGTATTTCTTCATCACTATATTCATTGAATTCTTCATTCTTAATCACCAGAAAGAGGGGTGTTCCTGTAGCTGAATATTTATTGACATCAATAACCGTCACTTCATCTTATATATCATTTTCACTGCCAAAATATTCTTGAAATAAATTTTTGATTTGATATTCCTTCTTCTTTTTCTTCTTTCCTATTGTCCCCGATCCACTCTCAAGCGGTTAAGCTTTTTCCAAAGCGACTTGCTCTGATACCAATTTTTAGGAAAAATACTGAGAGGGGGTGGGGGGGTAAATCAATATTTTTAACTCTCTTTAAATTTTCATTTTATTATTCTGAATTATGTACGTTATTTTTCTTTATGCAACCAATGTATGTACACAACTTCAGTGAAATAAAACAACATATATCTAGTTAACCTATTCTTCATAATTTCCATAAGATATTTATCTTTAACCAAGGAATTATTAATTTCATCATACATATAGTATGTTGTAAAGAGCATAATAAACCATCACACATAAGCAACACAACAACACTTGATAACACCATATTTTTAGGTGGAAAACAAATGTGGGATAAATCCACCACTGACATCATCTTTGAATTCTCATTTTATTATTAAGAAAACTTCATTACATCTTATATTGGATCAGAATCTTACCAACATGCAGGAACCCACCTGCAGGAGGCCATAAGCTCCACTCATTTTCCAGCATCCACTGGAAGGGATCTCCAATCCCCTGATCTCGTTTACCGGCTCCTACTAGAAGGTAGCTTCTACCCTTTGAAAAAATTCACCAGCTACCACTAGAAGTAATCTTTGACTCCCTCATTAGAGGCTCCAACCCTCAACACATATTTTGGACCATGTTTCATAATATTTTAGACTGGATCCACCAGACTCAAAACATCAAAACTTGTAGGCCACCTTTCATCATATTTCCATATTGGACCCACACCATTCATTATGATCAATACCAAAATGAATACTGAATGTGAACTTCAATCACAAAACCATCTATATCATTAGAAACCCGAACATTTAAATCAACCATTGCAACTAGATAAAACCAATCCATAGATATAAACCCTCATAACCAAATCATAACAACCACTCGTAAATAAGCCATACATTGTTTAACCATCACAGAAAAAAATGTCATTACTAGAAACCCTGTTCAAATATACTTCAGAATATATACGCTATTGTTATGAAGAAGAACCATTTATGTACATGCTTCCTCTATATTACACATGTGTACAGATATCAAATCATTTTTTATTTCATCATAAATCACTGAAACGCTGAATTAACCACTGAGCGATACATAGATATTTGAACCAATCACAGATCATTGAACTAATCACATATCATCGTAGCATCATTACTAATCAATATTACAATCATGAACAATGAACCCAATCAACATTTTCAGACAAAGATCAGCATGATCAAGACTTCACCGAAAAATAGCAGCAAACTCATCAAATTTCATCATTTATCAGTAATGTGAACCCTAGAACATATATCCAATACTCATTAAATATATCAGAATATGTACATCGCTACCATACATAACACTCGCATACAGATCTCAAGGTACAAAATATATTCGTAGAATTTTTACGTGACTATATAGAACCAAATTCATATATGTATGCAACTATACAACAACAAACTGGCATACTAATATGAAATTACTGAAACATACTTTCATTGCAACCATAACACATACTGTGCAAAATTCACTGTCACACATTCATATCAGAGTATCATTATCACTACATATCTATCATTGTTAACTACAATCATAAACAAATCAAGCAATTATATTCATTAGTCTTCACTACACTTTTAGATCTATCAGATTTGAGCCATCTCCTTGCTCACTGGTGCATCCATGTTTCAGATCATATTACACATGAATAAACCATAACTTGCACACTTAACACCTTGATCTCCATCTCCTTATATAGAGTTTTTCTTTTCCAATACCTTAGGTAAATGCCTTGTTAACATCATTAGTATTATTTGACGAGGTCAAATAATCATTGCCGCAACCATTACTATGGGCCAATAGCATGGTAATGACCCCTGGTATCTAGATTACCATGGTTCAGATTCTGTATGCAATTTTCACTCATCGTACCTTCGTATGTATGCGGCGTTTCTTCATAGGATCCACATATGCTTTCTCAAACTTTAGTTTTATCATCCATTTATCACTGAGCTTTCATTTCTTTGTCCATAACATATGTAGAATCTATGCCAATTTGTATTAGTTCCACATTCATAAATTTTTACATCAAGTACATTTTATCAATCAGGTTTTCGTGAAGGATGACACATTAGCCATAATTCCAACATTATGCATCCAATGAGTGCTCCTGCTCAAAATTTTAGTAAAACCGTAGGAAGATAAGTTGAAAATATGAGTTGAAAAGGTAGTTTTTTACTTTTTTAATCCAAAAATGGTGAATCATCTCCCATGGTTGGCATCATCAAATTGAATCCTATTAGTTCTTATAAATTTTATTTTGTTTGTACATTTTTATTTTGTGTCCCATTTTTTACCTCAAAATTTCTCTAACGGATCAGTTCTATGAGAAGGATAGGATAGGATGTATTGCCTTTCAGTTTGAGATTATAAGTTATAAAATACTTTTTGATTTTATATGTATTTATCCATAATTATCTAGAGATGTTGTAGCCCCAAAATTCATAATAAATAAGATAATATGAGTGACAAGAGTCTCAAAGTGGAGTTTTTTCTTGATGTATTTGGATCGTTATATTATTTTTCATATATATTGATGCTTTTAGAATGGAAAAAAAATGGTTGAATCAACTTGCAAGTCACTTTAGCAGTAGGTCCCAATTTGGTAAAATTGGGTTTAAAACTTTATAGGGCCACTTGAGGAACTAGATGGCATTTTTTGGAGTAAAATTTTTCTCAATTTAATTTAGAACCCCTTAACATTGATATATGCTCAAATATATTTCCAACTGCATAAATATTATGCCAAGTAGAGCTTATATGAAAAGGTTATGTCTCGCATAAGTTGACCTAGCATGTTGGCCACTGTCGTATGAGAGTATGCTACATTAACCCCTGTTAATCATGCATATGGGAATAGCTACAAGTGGAAGTTAAATAAAATTTTAGAAGATCCAAAATTGTAACTATAATTGAGGGTTGAGGAAGTCAAAAACCTAACTCTATATGCCTATTGGGTAATGTTAAATATAGGGCCACTAGGAGGAAAAGGGATTCCATTATATATTATTGTATTTATTCCATAGTTGAGTATAACATCAAGGATTTGGAAGTTACAAATAATAGTAGAGCGAGATATTATTTTATAATAGTGTCACATGCCACAAGTTTCAAGTGACTCAATAGAAGATACCTACTTATTTGTATTTTCATGTTCCATACTAGAGAAAATAGAGTAGAGTGACCACACTTAGGTTGGTTTTCTCCTATGAAAGTTTCCTAGTGTAAATATTATATTTATTTGTGGATAGTGTGTGTGTGTGTGTATTTATGTTTTTTTTCATATATTTCATATATTTAAACATAAAATTAGTGATTAAATAATCTAAGATCTAAGGAAATAACCCTTCACAATAAATATTTCAGTACTTCATCAAATTTATTGTGACAAATTGTTCTAGTGGAATATCCACAACAATTTATATATTCTAATGGTATCAAAGTAGTTTTCTTTGTGGTATTTTGTGGGAAGTCGCATGGATCTAGTAATCGGTTCAAGAATGTAGAACTCTAGCCATGGCCTATGAGTGTGTCCACAACAACCCTCAAGGTCTAGTAGAATAGATATTTGTGAGGTTGGAAGCACAATTTTTTGACACCAATAACAATATGAACCTCCTCTTGGCGTTTATAGAAAGCATTATTGGAATGTTTTTGGAGGTGTAAAGTTCTAATCATAGATAGAAAATATATGGGAAACTAGGAGATAATGAAGACCTATAAAAGGAGTCAAGGAAATAACCTAAGAAGGAGCAACCAAGTTTTGAGTGTCATTAACCGCTTTCAAGGTCCATGTAACATCCCTTTTTTCTACCCCTCTTGTAAATATGAATATGAGTTGTAAATTATGAAAATAATGTGAAAATATAAATGATGATTGGAGTTGAGAAGAGGACCTAGATTTAGAATCTATGGAGGAGGATTTTTTTGGGAAATGAATAAAACTCAATCCATTTCTTTAACTTACCACATATCTCCTCACTAAATTTATGACCCTGTCGATACTAACATTGAAGGGAGTATTCCTAGTTGAGAGGGGCAAGCTCATACAGTCCCTATCAGGGAGAGATATGTTGAGAAGTCAACAGTAAAAAGGAAAGAGGATATACAAACAAGGAATTTTGACATTGGGAGAGAATATACACGAATAGGGGGATGCATAAAAAATGAACACAAGGAGAGAAAGCACAGATAGAAAAAGAGAGAAATTTCATGAATGATCAATAATGAGCATAAAGTGGAGTTATTGGGGAGTGATTTGTATTCCTGTGTTGTTTATCAGGTGGAGCCATTTCTAGTTCTCTGGATTCCCATGTTGTTTATCAGGTGGATCCATTGGGTAGTGCTTTGTATTCCTATGTTATTTATCAAGTGAACACCTAAGTTCTTTGTACTCCTATTAATCATATCAGGTGGAGACACAACATTATTTGGATTCTTGAAAGTCGATAGGTGGAGACACTCTGTGCTTTGGAACCCTGAAGAGTGAAGAAGCTAGAGACATTATGGACTCTTGATTCTTGTTGTGTTTGGTTAGTGGAGACATTATGTGCTATGGACTCCTAGTTGTAGGTGGAGGCACTATGTTGTCTATATTCTAGTGTGATATGATTGACTTGTATTGGTATGAAATTCCCTTGAGCACTTAACTCCTTAGACTCTAAATCTGGCTCGAGGGTCAATAGCTGCAAGAAAAAATTTAGTGTAGATATCTTATGGTTGGGTGGAAAGTTAAATTCCCTCCCTCAATTGTCATTTATCTAAGTTGAACATATAAGTAATTTTCTTGTAAAACATCTATATTGTGTCATTGATGATGAATGATTTCTAATAGATATTATAGTAGTAAATGTGTGTATTAGAATGGTTAATAGAGGGATATAAAACACATGGTTATCTTTGAGGAGATGCTTCATGACTATGGTTCCATCATTTTGAGGGGATTGGAGGCCTTTTTTGATATGATCCCCCATTGAAAAGTTATTTGCATGAGTATGCGTGGTTAATTAATGTACTCAATTGACTATTACAATGTGTACATTCCATTTTTTGGAATTTCCATGGATATCATGGATCTTTGATTATCTAAGGTTGTTGGTTATTTCAGATTTCGGATTTCAGCAATTGTTCTCATGTTTCAAATAGTTTTCAGATCGATCACATTCATGTCAGTTTTAATGATCACTGTTTCGAGCCCACAAGTATGGTTCATCTTCTGGATATAAAGAAATGTGAAAAACTGATCAAACCTAGGGTTATAATATATAGGAAAAATTAGGTTGGAAAATGGACAACAATGAAAACTTAAAAGGAAAGGAGAAAGGCTATATAATTGTATTATAAGTTGTGTTATATCATATGGTTTAAATAATTAATTAATGAGGGTAATATAAATATATTCATGTATTATATTCGCACTACAAAATATGTTAATGGATTTGATAGATTGGGTCAGGATCCATTATGTGGTTTAATACATTAGTGTCATGTTTGAATTTATTAAGTGGTGTTAGTGATGGTTTATCTTGTTTCATGCCTAAAGTAGGAAGGTGGTTAGCTTCATCGATGTGTTGTGGTTATATATATGTCTCGAATGTTGGAATTGGAATGCGGATTTCATTCTTGCTATGGTTATGGATTTGAAAACACTCGACTCTGAGGAAGCCTTGGAAAATTTGTTGAAATCCTTAAAACTTCCAATTATGAGTATTGCATTTACGGAAAATTAAACCTTGGTAGACACGTCAAAGAATTCATATTTTAGTGAAGACTAGAAGGTTTAGCTTCATCAATTTTCTTTGTTATTAATAACATCAATTATCACCTGATGACTATTATTAACACTAATTTGCATCGTGCCATACCCACAAAGTGAAATGTATTTCCCTATTTAGAGGTTTGGAATTATCTACAAAAGGCATAGGATGCAAAATAAACCTTTTCATCATTGAATAGTGAAGGGTATGTTTTAATTACATACACAAGCCTTTGGCATTGGCCAATGTGGACATGTGAAGTGGATGGTATGATAATGTGGAACTGCTATGGCTGTGACACATGGTAGTTGGAATGGATGTCCGTGGATGTTGATTCATCTTAATATACCTAACATGTGGCAGTAATTTTGTGGTGCCACATGGTACTAACATGGGTTTATGTGGCCAGGTCCATTTCGCCATGGATCTCAAACCATTATTGGTATTTTATAGTATCTATTTGTAGAGAGACGTGGTGTTAGCAGAAGTCACAGAGCTGATGGAAAGCGTGGGATGAAGAAATTCCCAATACCTCACATGAAAATTCATGTCACATCATGCCTCTAATGATAAGTACATTTTTTTACCACTATTTACAGAGGTTGCAAGTGGAGACATATATATGTATGTCCCGATGAACGGAGATATGTCTCTACGAGATGAGAAATATATGACATTTAGGGACAAATATATTCTTGTCCAAGGTAGCATAGATGTGTTGAGTAATATGAAAGGTCTAGATTCACCCAAAATTGATTATAATATACAATGTTGAATTTCATGAAGGGTGCAAACTTGTGGGACCCCTTAACTTATGTTGAGATGGCAGGTTCCAATTAGGTCGGGTTAGGATATGTAGACACTAAGTGGGAATTTAAAAGAATGTGTAAATTCAATGTGGCAAAGATGTTGATGTGGAATTCTAACATTGTGACACATGGTAGATAGAATAACCCCTCTGGATGGACAAAGGGAAGGAATTTGGGTGACACATGGCACTGTAAGGGGATGCCACGTGGTATGGTGACATCACCCCGATGTCAGCCATATAGGGAGGATATGGGTGACGAGGAGTTAGATCATGTTGATGCTAGGTGGTACCACAAGTAATGTCACTTCATCCCAACAATACACCTATAGAAGGATCCTTGAGTGTGTTCGTCCCATATGGCCACGGTTGACAAAAGGAGCAATACCAAAATTGGTGTCCATAGGTGAATAAGTTTTTGTTTTTTCCTTTTGTCTAGCACCTATTCATTTGTGGTATTTATGGGATAAGGGCATGATATGAATGGAATGCATTAGTTTTTCCATGTTAAGTATCCAACAATAATTAAAATGTGCGCATAAGGTTCTCTGAAGTTTGCAGGTGAAACAAATGGTTATAAATTAGTTAAACAAATTTCTGTGTGAGGTTAAAACATGTAAATTGCTTATAAAAAAATATACAATAGTAAATAACAAAGAATTTAACATCACATGTAACAGTACTTAGCAAATTTGATGAATCATTTCACCCCTCCTGGCCTACATCTGTTGGCCCAACTCCCAATGGCATGTCCCTCATATATTATTGCTCAAAAATGGTAAGTACATGTGAAATAAAGCCTCAAATGGCCATGATATCTATAAAAACAACTTCAGAATGCTTGAATTAGCCAGGAATGACTATTCAGTTGTAGAAAACAGTGAATGGATGCTCAATACACTGAAAACACCCTAGTGGCCCTAGTGGTTCCTTGACCTTTCCCGAAGCTAAACTTGCACAAGATGACATACGTTAACATATGTTAACATCCACTAACTTAACATGCCAACACATGCCAACATTTTTGTAAACCATAACTTTGGTTTTGGGTTTTAATAAATATGAAATGCCTCCATTAAAGTTTTAAAATCTTAAATTTTGAGTTTTAATTTTAAAATGTGTGAATCTAATTAGTATAGCTGAAGTTTTTTTTTTTTAAATTAATATTTAATATATATAAAAAAATTAATATAATATATGATTTTTTAAATCATATAAAATATTAAATATTTATATATATATAACATTAACTCAACTTTAATATATTTAAAATATTCTCCCACATAAAAAATCATGAACCCATACTCAATATTGGAGAACATTGGGCGATTTCAAAACGTAATAACTTTTGCATACGAATTTTGTTTTGTGAACCGTTCATGGCACTAGAATCACAGGGACGAGACCTTACCGATAGCTCAGGTTGCAAACATTTCTAAGCACTTTCATTTTTGAGCATTTTTTAACAATGGACATGATCTCCTGATCGCAGCATGGACTAAAAGAGTCGCTAAATGGTGACTTTCCCTGGTAACTTAATGTGAATTTTTATGTCACACCACGTAGGTTTTCAAAAGGAGCACACCTAAAGTGTGGCATGATGACATGGTGGGAGCCATGCTGGACCACAAGTGATGTGGAAATTTCACATGTATAATCAAGGCACCATGTGGTAGTACTTGTTGATGTGGCAAGGGTCAAGGGGTCAAATTGCAAATGGACATAAATTTCAATCTAGAGGTTGGATTGAGGTAAATGTTATATTGCTAGAAATATCTTGATGATTTGGATGCGATGGTCTTATCCAAAGTGATTTATGCACACTTTGGGTGTGAATGAGACCATGGATGTTGGATTTGTTACAAATAACACCTCCTATTCATACTATACTAATATAAGTGGGTGGGATTGATCGTTACAGTGTGGTATCACATCACCCAGGTTCAACGCTTGGAATAAATGGGCCTTAGCTAAGAAAAGAGAGGGAATTCATTAAGAATTATGGAAGTATTTTAAAATTTAATAACTAATTTCTATTTTTTTGTGTATGCATGCATTTTGATTCTTAAAAAATGACTAGTAAATATATTAATATGATATTTTACTCATTTTCTAATTAGCATATTAATCCAAATAGAATTCTTCATCTAGCGTCAACATACTTGTTGCAAACATACCAAGGCTACAAATGATGATTGAATATGTTATTATGATGGATTTTAACTAGTAGTTATGTGTGTAAAGAGGGCATCGAGAAATAATGAGAGTAAATGAATGAGCTTCATAATGTCATATTACAACATTGATAAATTCCAGCAATGCGAGGTGGAAGATTTAGCTGGAAAAAGGAGAGAGGAAGGATCTCATCATTGGATGAACACCCTCAAAAGTATAAGAGTTGATCTGAGAAGTTATAAGTCTTACAATGAAAATATTGTCGTAGCTTATGAAAGGCAAGTAGAAGTAAATGCAATTATATTGTAGAGTATATAAAATTTTCGAAGATAGAAGCAACATGATTTAGGTGCCAACTTCCTAGGAAGGGGTAAAGGCAGGAAAATCCCATCAAGACTTGAGAAGCATGAATTAAGGACTAGTGGTACAGAGGGAAGAATATCTAAGACAAGACATAGGTAGTCAAGTAAAGTTATATTGAGAGGAGAAACTTCACTATGTACTCCAAAAATGGGAGAAAATAATCATGAGAAACTACCTAGTGCTACCACTGGGAGACATCATCAGTGGAAAAATAAAGAGAAGGATTTGATGCTTTAAGAATTTAAGAATGAAAAACATCTTGCATTTGATGGAGAGGTGAATAAAGAACAATAAGAAGAAGCATGACTACAAGGAATGAAGAGGTACTTGAGGGTACACAATTAATTAGAGGAAATGAAGGAAAGAGTATCACCTTTCAGCTTGAGGGGAAAATATGATATATGGTGGGAAGACCTGAGGAATGTTAAGAATTTTTGGAAAAGGGAGTTTTACTTGACGTTATTTGAGAGATAATTCCCAGATAAGTACCTATCTGAAAGGTACTATGACAACAAGGCCAAGGAGTTTTATGATAAAAAATTATAACATTTAATATTTGATGAATATAAAACCATATCCTTGTAACTATTGAGGTATGTTCCTTACATAAAGGATGATAAGCCAAAGATCCATGGATATCTTAATGGTTTGACAAAGGTATTTAGGAACATAAAAGAGTTTGATGAGCCAAAATATCTGGAGGACACCATTCGAAAGATGAAGTATTGCTATGAATAGTACAAGCATATGGGTAAGTCCTGAATGGATGGGAAAGAAAAATGAAAGCCCAAATTTAGAGGAAAAGGGAAGAAAAATACAGGGAATCAAATAGGAGAAATAAATGTGAATTTTACCACCCCTGTCAAGGGTGAATTCCAAAAACAATATACTACTTATAATAGAGATAGATCCTATAAGACTATAGGAGAAGAAGTCATCAAGTTCAGAGGAGAGCTTAAGTAGCGTTGGACTTGTGGAGAAAACCATAGGAAAAGAGATTTCCCTCAACAATAGAAGAATTTCCAAGGTTGTACAATGTTCAAGAAACAAATACAGTGAATGACATGGCTCAAAATGTGCCACAAATATATGTCGCTTTGGAAAACATGAAAGCCAATCACCAAGCATCAATGATTGAGATGGAAGGTATGGTCGATAACTAGCCTATTTTGACTTTGATTGATCCAGGTTCTAAATTTAGCTAAGTTAGTCCAAATTTTTTTGAGAAGTGTGCATTATAGATGATAGCTCATGAAAGGTCTTGGTTATTTGAGCTATCCATGGGAACCAAGAGATGAGCAAAAGATGTGGTGACATCATGCCTAGTAGTGATAAATGGTGTGCTCACATATGCAGACCTGAACTTGCTACCATTGGGTTCATATAAAATGCTATTTAGCATGGACTAGCTAGTGGTCCATAAAAAAAATTTGATTACTACAAAAATTCGATGGAATGTAGTAATGATAAATGACAAAGTGTGGCACTAGAAGGAATGAGGAAACCCATTCCTGTTTGGAAATTAATAGTGGTACAAATGAAGAGATGCAACTGAAAGTGGTGTGAGTTGTACACTGCCCAAGTGACCAACAAAACAAAAAAATTTAGAGATAGGATGGAAGAAAATCCAATATTAAAGTAGTTCAACAATGTGTTAGTTGAGTAAATCCCAGGATTTCTCAATTGAATTGTTACCATGATCAAAACTAGTGTGAAAATCTCCCTATCACATGAGTACACTGGAGCTGGTGGAATTGAAATTATAATTAAAAGAAATGTTTAAAAAGGGATACATCAGACCCAACGTATCACCCTAAGGAGGTCTAGTACTATTTGTAAATAAGAAGGAAAACACATTGAGACTATGCATTTACTATAGGTAGCTCAATAAATCTATAATCAAGGAAAATTATACTTTGTTGAGGATTGATGAGATATTTTACCAACTAAGAGGAGTTACAGTGTTATCTAAGATAGAAGTAAGGTCTGGGTACCACCAGGTACAAATTAAGGATGAAAACACCCCCAAGATAGCTTTCAAAACCCAAGTATGGCCACTATAAATTTGCGGTGGTGCCATTTGGACTCACTAATGCTCCTGCAACATTAGTATGTGTTTGATGAATAATGTTCTTAGTCCATATTTGGAAAATTTTGTGTTGGTATTTATAGATAATATCTTGGTTTATTCTAGGAACAATGAGGAATATGAATAACATTTGGCAACAATGTTACAACTATTGAGAGAGAACAAACTTTATGCCAAATGCAACAAGTGTCATTTCCTCCAATCATAAGTTTAGTACTTGTGACATATTGTTTCCAAGGAAGGATTAATAGTGGAATCTAAGAAGATCAAATCCATAATGGAGGGGCCTACTTCTCATAATGTGATAGAATTCAAATATTTCATGGGGTTGGTATGGTAATATAAAATGTTAATTCATATTTTTTCAAAGATCGTACATCCAATCACAACATTACAAATAAAAGGAACTAAATTCCAATGGAAAACAAAATGTGTAGCAGGCTTTGAGCAGTTAAAACATCTACTCACACATGCAATTATATTGAGAATATAATACCTGAAAAAGGGTTTTGTGGTGTGCAAAGATATCTGCAAAGAAGGGCTCTATTCATTCCTAATGCAAGAAAAACAAGTGGTTTTTTATGTTAAGGAAGCTGAATAAGCATAAGAAAAATTATGTCACTCATGACTTGGAGTTGGCAGTGATAGTGGATGCATAAAAAATGTGAAGGCATTAACTCCTTGGAAGGAATTTTTTTCTTTTTTCTTTTTTCTGTTGGATCATGGAGAGTTGAGGTATTTATTTTAAAAACCCAAGCTGAGCGCAAGATAGGCAAGGTTCATAGTCTTCATCAATGAATTTTATTTCAAATTCAAAGATATCAAGGGCAAGGAAAACAAAGTGGCAGATGCACTTAAAAAAGGACTACAAGTGGCTCATCTAGCAACCATCATTACTTGTGAAATTGAAATCAAAGAAAAGATTAAATAATCAATGTAGTAGGATGAGAATTACGAGCAAGTAAAATAATATTTCTTGCAACAATATCTAAGAGGAATATTGAGTAAGAATTACTAACTCACAAAGGATGGGATGTTTAAATTCAAAGGTAGGTGGTATATTAGAAGCTCATCTCTGAATAATTTCATAAAATTCGATATTATGGTTATCCTGGTTATCATAAAATGATAACAACTATGAAAAAGATGTAATACAAGCTAGGCATGAAAAAGGATGTTGTTGAGTATATTGTAAAATTCTTGGAGTGCTAGCAAGTGAAGGCGGAATGTAGATGCCTAACGGGATTGTTGCAACCAATATCCATTCATAAATGGAAGTGGGAATTCATTTCTATGGACTTCATCACAGGGCTTCCAAATACATATATATTATAGGCCACGTGGTACCATAATGGTGGTGGTAGATAAGTTTGTAAAGTAGCTCATTTTGTAGCTATGAAATCTACCCAAAAGGAAATTGATATTGCTCATATTTTCATGAAATAAATATTTATATTGCATGGTGTACCCAAAAATATCATCTCGGATAGGGATGCCAAGTTCACCTCAAAGTTTTGGAAGAGTTGTTTTCTAGTTTTGGAACTGAGTTAGCATTCAGTACAATGTATCATCCTCAAATGGATCGATAGACTAAAAGGGTAAATAAAGTGTTGGAAGACATGTTAAGAATGTATGTCATGCATCAACCAAAGAGGTGGAAATATTTTCTACCTTTGGTAGAATTTTCCTATAACAATGGGTACCAAGATTCATTAAAAATGAGTCATTTTCTCTATATGGCAGGAAATGTAATACACCCATTAGTTGGAATTATCCAGTGAGTAGGGTGATTCTTGGAACTGATAAGATGAAGGAAACATAACATGAAATATTTTTTATCAGGAAGAAATTAAAATTAGCTCAATACATGCAAAAGATATATGAATATCAAAAGAGAATGCATAAGGAGTTTCAGGTGGGGGAACATGTTTATCCACATTAGCCAAGGAAAATTTCACTAAACATTGGTTCTTGTGCTAATTTAGCACCAAGATTTTGTGGACCATTTAATATTTCAAAAAGAGTGGGGCCAGTGGAATATAAATTTGATTTTCCACCAATAATGAAAAAACATGATTTTTTCCATATTTCTTTGCTTGAAAAGTATGTACATGATGTTAATCAAGTTACTGATTGGTTTTTTTTATAAGTGGAGTCTGGGGGAGAATTACAACCAGAACCATAGTGAATTCTAGACCAGAGGTAGATCACACTCTGAAATTGAGTAATAGAGTAGGTTAAAGTGTAGTTGAAGAACTTTGGACTATATGAGGCCACTTGGGAAATCACTGATCAGATGAGGGTATCATACTCATTTTTGTTTGTGTTGTAATCAAATTTAAAGAAATATGTTGTATATAAAGCTCACTATAAATTCTATGTTTGGATCTAAAACACTGAGGACAGTGTTCCTCTAAGGTGACGAGGTTTGTAATATACCTTTTTTCTACCCCTCCTTTAAATATTACTATGCGTTGTAATTCATGTAAATAATGTGAAAATATAAATGATGATTGGACTAAGAAGAGTACATGATTTCAAATTCTATGGATAATTAGTTGCTTGGGAAATGAGTAAACCCAAAGCCATTTATTTATTACCACATATCTCCCTACTAAATTTATGAACCTATCAATATCAACATTGAAGGGACTATGGGCTGCCTAGTTGAGTAGGATGAGCTCATGTAGTCCCTATCAAGGAGAGATGTGTTGAGAAGTCAACATGAAAAATGAAAGGGGGGATACATACAAGGAATCCCAACAATGGGAGAGTGGATAAATGATGGGGGGAAGTGTAAGCAAGGAAAACGATGACAGAAAGTGTAGACTATGAAAGAAATAAATATCACGATGGATCAATAAGGAACCTTAGGTAGAGCCATTGGGGAGTTCTCTCAATTGTTTTGTTGTTTATCACGTGGAGCCATTGGATAGTTCTTTTATTCTCGTGTTGTTTATTAGGGGATCCATTGGGTAGTGCTTTGTATTCCCGTGTTATTTATCAAGTGGAGAGCTAAGTTCTCTAGATTCCCATGAAACTAGTAGATGGAGACATAGTGTGCTTTAGATTCCTAGAGGTTGACAAGTGGAGGAAATATATGCTCTGGAATCCTGAAGTTGGAAGCGGGTGGAGACATTATGGGATTTGGATTCCTACTGTGTTTGGTTGGTGGAGACACTATATTCTCTTGACTCTTAGTTGTAGATGAAGGCACCATGTTCTCTCGTTCTAGTGTGATCTAATTGAATTGAATCAGTATAAAATTCCATTGTTTTTTTATTAACTCCCCAGACTCTAAATTTGGCTCGAGGGTGGGAAAATGTAAGAAATATTTATAGTGTAGTTGGTCGATGGTTGGGTGGAGAGTTTAAGTCCCTTCCTCCTTTTTAGTAATCTAAGTTGAAAAAATAAGTATTTTTCTTGTAAGACATCCATATTGTGTCATTAATGATGAATGATGTCTAATATATATTGTAACATTAAATGTGTGCAGTAACATAGTCAATGGAGGGATATAATACTCTTAGTTATCTCTAAGGAGATGCTTCATGAGTATGCTTCCATTATTTGAAGGGGCTTGGAGGCCTCTATTTTTGATGATACGATCTTGCATTGCAGAGCTATTTTCATGAGTACACATGGTTAATTAATGTAATCAATTATGTATTCCATTATTTTGAATTTCCATGGATATCATGGATCTCTAATTGTCTAGGATTGTTGATTATCATCACATTGCGTAGTATTTTAGTGGATTTTACAGAGTGGGTCGGGGTCCATTCAATGGTTTAATATGATGGTTGTGTGTTTGAATTGACTGAGTGGTTTCAACCATGGTTTGAATCGTTCCATGCATGTAGTAGGTAGGAGGTTAGCTTCATACATGTTTTGTGGCTATGTATATGTATGGAATGATGGGATTGGAATGAGGATTGCATTCCTAACATGTTTATGGATTTGAGAAAAACTTGAATCCAAGGAAGGCTTGGAAAATTTGTTGAAATCCTTAAAAGTTATAATTCTAAGTATCACTAAGCCTACAAGCTTCTATTTTGGGCCAAATAAAACTTGGTAGACATGTAAAAGAATCCTGATTTTGGCAAAGACTAGAGGATTTACCCTAATCATGTTTATTTGTCACTAATCACATGATTTATCACCTAATGACCAAGATTAATGTTAATTCACACTGCATCATCCCCACCAAGTTCTATGTGTTTCCCTCTTTGGAGACTAGACATTATTTATAGAAGGAACAATGTGCAACAAAAAACTTTCTGTCATTGAACATCAAAGGGTATGTTTTAATGACAGACATAATCCTTTTGCGTTGGCCAATGTGGGCAGGTGACATGGATGGTACATTGATGTGGCACTATTGTGACAATAACACATGGAAACTAGAGTGGATGTCCTTGGATGTTTATTTATCCAAATATACCTGACATGTGGGAATGGTTTTGTGGTGCCATTTGGATTGGGGTAACACACAGTTCTGACATGGGGTTTTATGTGTCTAAGACAACATCATTGTGAAACTTGAAACCCCGATGGTGTTTTGTAATATCTCTTTGTAGAGAGGCATGGTGTTAATATAAGTCACAAAGTTAATGAAAAGTGTGGGAAGAAGACATTCCCATTGCTTGACGTGAAAATTCACATCATTTCATGTGTTCATTTCTAAGTACTTTGTGTTGCCTTCTATTGGTGGATGCCACAAGAAGAGACAGAGATATGTATGTCTCGAGGAACAAAGATATATCTCTGTGGTATGGGAAAGACATGGAATTTGAGGATAGATATATTTATGTCTCTGGGATTAGATATGTTAGTATGAATCTTAATTCCAATCATACAAAAAAATATCACTTTAGCTATGCATAACAAAAATCCCTAACAGCAAAGATGGCTGCCAATATCCTCAGATTTGTAGTTAGGTGATCAAGATAAATGCTACAAAAATCTAGATCTATGCATCAAAAGTCATTAAGCAGTAGAAAAACAAGATTTACCCCATGCATCCAATAGACAAGACAAGAATATGTTGAATGAATTTTGTATTAATGGAACCTGGGAGGAAAACATAGAAGGGTGTTACCAGTTCTCCTAAATGGCATGGGTTCTTGTAACTCCTCAGCACTTTAAATCTAAAATTCCTCTCTCTTGATGGTGTAGAAAACCCAAACAAAAATGGTAGAAAAATATGACTATGATGGTGGATCAAAGTCAAACCAAAAGTATAGATCCAGAGTGATATTTAGGCAAAAAAAGGTGATGAATGAATGGAAAAACCCTTCTATTTATAACAAAATATTAAGTTAGTCTAGATATTGGTGCATAATAAAAATATTATTAACCAAATAAAGATCCAACTTTTATGGAATATTTTATTGTTTTTGTTCGAGGGAAAAGGAATTTGAATAAATAATGATTTATCTAAAAAAAACTAAATGAGGTGTTTTTTATGGATAAATAGCCAATCTGAAGTGTATTTGAAGGTGAGGTATTAGATCTGAAAAATGGCTGAAGACTCTGAAATTTCAGACAACCTGCAATAGCAAAAACTCTTCCACAAAAAGTGGAGGGTATTGAAGCCCTAGGGGGCTAGGTTCCCACATAGTTGAGAAAAACAGAACAATTACATGTCAAAAACAGGCAGAGATAGAAGTTAGACAACCCTGAACAGAGGCCCAGACAAACCTAGAAAACTTTCAGAAAAATTCCCGCAAAAAGTCTAGGTCGCAGTTTTTGACCTGTTTTTAGCAGAGGTCGCAGTTTTTGGGCTGAAAGGTCTATCTTGAAGGTCCAGGTCATATTTTTTTGGCCAAAAAGTGTGACTTGCACTTCCGGCACTCTTAGTGAAATATTTCAGAAAAAAGTGTTGTCCCAGCTGCGGCTGATGTATGTCACCTGCGCAATAGGTCCGAAAACACACGGAAGTTATAATTTTTAATTTTTTAGGGTGTTATAGGTTAAAAAAAACATCAAGAAAAGAAAAAACAAGAGGCTGAAGAGAAATCCTAGGGATTGAAGCATCTGGATATGCAAGGATCAGAAAAACGACAGAGGTCGTAATTTTAAACCCGTGTGGAGTCGCTAGTTGTTAGTATGAATCTTAATTCCAAGTGTACGAAAAAAGACCACTTTAGTTGTGCATAACAAACAGCCCTAACAGCAAATATGGATACCAATATCCTCAGATATGCAGTTAGGTGATCAAGATAATTGCTGCAAAAATCTAGATCTATGCATCAAAAGACATTAAGCAGTAGAAAAACAAGATTTACTCCATGCATCCAATAGAGAAGACAAGAATATGTGGAATGAATTTTGTATTAATGGCACTTGGGAGGAAAACACAGAAGGGCGTTACCAGTTCTCCTCAATGGGATGGGTTCTTGTAAGTCCTCCACACTTCAAATCTAAAATTCCTCTCTCTTGATGGTGTACAAAACCCAGACGAAAATGGTAGCAAAATATGACTATGATGGTGGATCAAAGTCAGACCAAAAGTATAGATCCAGAGTGATCTTTAGGCAACAAAAGGTGATGAATGAATGTAAAAACCCTTCTATTTATAACAAAATATTGAGTTAGTCTAGGTATTGGCACATAATTATATTACCAACCAATCAAGATCCAACTTTTATGGAATATTTTATTATTTTTGTTGGAGGGAAAAGGAATTTGAATAAATAATTATTTATCTAATTAATTTCCCTATTCTGGGTTAAATATAACTAGGAATATTAATTAAACTGTTGTTTAACTAATTATTCCTTCAGGAAAATCAAACAAATGTATATTTATTTACTATTTCCTCATGGGGTTTCCTGTTTAGACCATAAACAACTTAATAAAGGTGGTTTACTAAGTTATTTTTCATAGTGAATGCAATTTTACTTAGGGTAAAATTGGTCTTACATGGTGTACTTGGGTCCATCTAATAACAATAGGTTAGATGACCAAAAAAATGGTGTAACAAGGGATGCATTGAGTAACTTGAAATGTCATGACTAACTCGAAATTGATTATAATGTAGAAGACTGAATTTCATGAAGGCACAACCTAGTGGGACCCCTTGAATTAGGCTGAGGTGGTAGGTTCCACGTAGGATAGGCAAGGATACCTGAATTCCACATGGGAATTTTGGAGGACGTGGACATGCGACATTAAAAATATACTAACCTGGCATGTTGATAGTGTGAAACGTGGTAGGTAGAATAGCCCCTTTGGATGGCTAAAGGGAAAGAATTTGGGTGACACATGGCACCGTGAGGGGATGCCACATGGTATGGAGACATCACCTTAATGTCAACGAGATACAGAGGAGATGAGTGACAGGGATTTAGATGACATGGATTTTAGGTGGAACCATGGGTTATCCCACATAGTTATGGGACTACGTCTATTAGAGGATCCTTGATGGTTTTCTTTTCATATAGTTGTGGTTGATGGAAAGCACAACACAAAAATTGGCATCTATAGGTAGATAAGTTCCATCCATGCCTTATGTTTAGTGCTAGGTCATTTGTGGTATTTTGGGATAACGATGCAGACTAGTGGAGGTTCTAGATGAGGACTTCCCGTGGTAACTTAACGTAAATTTTTATGTCGCACCGCAAATGTTTGGGAATGGAGCAGACCTAAATATGTGGCTTGATGAAATGGTGGGAACCACATTGGACCATAAGTGATGTGGCAGTGTCATGTGGACATTCAATATGCCACGTAGTAGTACTTACTAATGTGGCAAGGGTTAAGGGTCCAAATTTCACATGGATGATATCTTTCAATATAGAGGTTGGATTGAGGTAAAATTGATATCACCGAAAATATCTTGACGAGTTTGGATGCGGTGTTGTTATATAAATTGAGTTGTACACACTTGAGTTGAAATAAATTTTTTAACCCCATTTCCATAATGAGACCATGAAGGTTAGATTATTTAAAAGTAACACCTCTCATTCATCCTTGACTAATCTAAGGGTCTGGGACAAAGTGTTACAATACCCATGCAATATGGAAGTGAAAGTTGACATAAATACATACCAAGATGAGATTGATGCATTAAAATTGAATCATTGTCTTTGATAACTAGAATTTTGTTATATTTTTCACCTCATAGATGAAGAAAAAAAGATATCATTTTCCAAACTAAAGTTATAGGTTCATGAATTAACTTGTTGGGGAATCCATACAAAAAAAATTAGGATGGAGGGAGATTTTCCAGCTACTAATTAGGAGGACTTGAAATCCATCATTAATTCCAAATTATATCCCATCAAGTAAACAGAAGAATAATGGATTCTAGGGCACTACTTCAACTAGAGGCAAGGTAAGAGTGTACAAGAATATATCAATGAGTTCATAAAGATGGCCATCATGGTGGGTATCTTTCCTAGGATCCCAGATGTATTCCTCAAGTATATTGGGGTTATACATAGCAGTCTACAAAAACAATTGATGATTTTTAAGCCAATGATAGTGGATGAGGCATGTGTGCATGCATAATATCTAGAAAACATAGGTCATAAGAAAGGGAAACCAAGAAATTCCAAGAAAAAAGAGTAGTAGAAAATTTCCCGATGGGAGGAAGAAGTGTAAATGGGGGAATGATAATAATATGGTATTCATTACACTGTAACATCCCAAAATGGGGATGCAGTAATACATGAACATAAAACTAGAAATAGTAGTGTAAATAAACTCATAAACATGGGAGACAAAAATGGAGACATTAAACCATGTATTATATTAGCAAATCCATACATAACAGTGAGGCATGAGTCATATGTAATGAAGGAAGAAGCCTCCCATAAGAGATCACTCTACAAATGAACTATTGTCACAATACAAGAATGGTGGAGACTGCTACAATGAAGTTGGAAACAAAATGCTACAACAAAATGATGTACAAAATATGTAGGGCTGTTATAAGCCTCAAACTATATGCTCAATACAGATCTAAGCTCAATACAAACTCCTACAAGAACCCGGAAAATGGTTTCAGAAATACACTCTATACAAGATGGGATCTAAAGCCCAATGGCTGAAGATACACTGCAAAATTGAAGAAAAAGAGTGTGGAAGGCTGAAATATAATAGATCTTAAATATATCCCCTCAAATATCTCCTCCCATGAAAGGATTAACCCCTCGATCACAAGGAAACACTGCAAAGGAACCACCAGAACTTCTGCTGAAGATGCCTTCAAAAATAACGCATTCCTTAGCTGGAACAACACTGGGATTGATGGGAAATATATGGCTTGATTCCAAGGATCTGAAATGTGCCCAAGATCTCTCCAAACAGATCTCCCAAGAGAAGGAAACCTTCCTCCTATGAGAAACTAGCTCAGAAATTGGGATTCTAATCCCTTCACTGTTGCACCCTGTAACACAGCACAATAACCTGCAGAAACTACGCTGATGAAGAAGATGTAGCTTGGCTTGAAAAAATAAATGTGGAAATGAATACCATACTCTTCCAAGAGGCCTCTCAAGGAAAGAGGTGGGATTCTCGCTCGGGAACACCCAGTGCTAAACAACACTGCAACCTTGCTAAACAACAAGAGGAAGCAAATAGTCAAACAGACCAATATCAAAATGATAATCTAAAACATGATCTCAAATGGCTGCCATCCTCTTTCTTAAATATAATGTGAGCTTTCTTGCCCTTTTCCCCACTCACTTAGGCCATTTACTCCATGATATCCATCTCCCTCGAAAACTGCGTTATTCTCTAATTAATCTCCACTCTTTAACAACGTTGCTGACTTGGTCAAAGTTGACTGAATCAACATGATCCAAACCCCATTAACACATAGAGGAGCTTTATTTAGCTTCTAAAAAGGCCTCCTTTCACACTTTAAGTGTTTTTATTGCTGCTCAAGAGACTTATGGGCCTCCTCACCCACTTATTCACCTACCTAGTGATAAAACAACTATAATATTCCATTTAGCTTGAAGGCTAAATTTTTGGAATATTACAGTCCTCCCCTCCAAATGTTGCTTGTCCTCAAGAAACTGTACAAGGAGAGAAAAATTCCTCCCCTCCTTCTCTTGTGGCCTCCTCATCAATAGTCCCCACCATTGTTCAAAACAATCTGCAATAAATCTACCCTCCAATATTTCCTCCCAAGTATGTAAAACCACATGGCTCACATCATAAAAAGGTGGAAGGTGTAAGTGGAAACCTTCTTGCTATCCAATGGCCTCCTCAAGGTAGGAGTAATGAAAAACATGGGGAATCTCATTCCCAATGAGTGACTCTCACACCCATGCTATCATCCAAATGAAATGAGCCATTCTAGGTAGCTCATCAAAGAAATCATCAATCCCCAGTTTATGCAATGTATTGGGGCTACATGGAGAGATCATATTTTTCCATCAAATTTGTTTCTCTCTCCATTTATGGTAAGTATGGGGTTGTTTCTCATCTTGAGATGAAATGTCATGGCCTCCAAGAATGGCCCAAGTTTCCCCACAAAATAAATCAGCCATGAAGTGCCTCCTCCAAGAACACAAGTTCTTCAAATGGCTCCTCCCATATGAAGACAAGAGGTGTGATGTGGAAATCATGGTTTTCCCATTGTTTCTCCTGAAACATACAACATGTGAAGTATGGAGAATCATACTCCCAATGGGCATCTCCAAATCATCTAGAACTCTCCAAACAAAGCTCCCCATGAACATAAGAATATCAACAAAATATGGAAGAAAAAACCAATGAAAACAAGCTACCATATGACAAACAGAGAGTGGATCATAGTTCCACACATGGAACCAGCGCAGTGCATCCCTTGCCTGCATCAAAAAAATTAATAACAAGTGATCTCCCAGCCACTTGTTTTCTACCACAATCATTCTATAAGATAGAAGCATGAAATTACAATGTGGTGTCAATGGTGCACACCAAAAATCATGTGGCTTCCCCCAGAAACCACCAATAAAGTAGCCAATATCAATGCTACAAGTGGCTTCAAGTACATCATCATATAATATGCAAGAAGGGATAATACTCCTTGGTACAACATGCTGCTCATATAAAGTAAAGAATTACAAAACATAATGTGAAATTATACCTTCTCCACCATGGACTTGGGAACTTGAGTTGAAATGGCTCAACCAGAATTTCTCCCTCACCTCCAAAGAGTAGGGAAGTGGCTGTGAAATCCTCTCTATCATCATCCGGGCTATGCATCTCTCCATATGATGAAATATATCATGTTGGATGCCCTCCCAAATGAACTCCTCTACCAAAGAAAGATATGCATCAAAGTGCATGGAAAGGAAGTTCTCATGTGTTGCATGTAGTAGCTCCTCCTTGAGCTTAGAAGCACTAGTCAAGAAGACTCTACCATAATAATAGATGACCACATCATCCACCCTATATCTATCATCTCCATCTGGGTCATCAAGAATCATGCAAGCACCAAGATCCTTGGAGTACTTTACCAGAAGTTGAGACTTCCAATATGGATCAATCCTTCCAAGAGACATCGCTGATGATCTAAAATGTGAATCTCTCCACATGTTTTTGTCTTCTCCTTTGACATCCCTCATGCCAAAGTGATCCTCAACAGTGTTGCCATGCCCATCATGTAGCTGCTCATGCTCAAATAGTAGTGGTGACTCGTGGAAGTGGGCCTCCCATGAGAAGCTACTACCCAAAAAGAACCTCTTGATCTTGGCCAATGTGAGAATGAGTGGCCTCCATCTACTCCAATGTATAGAGGATTCCTTCCTCAAAGGAAGTACCCTCTGTTTCTCCAAATCCATGGAGTAGCTCTCTTGCACCATGAAGGTGCCATCCTCCATCATTGCAACAACTTCTGTTAGTGCAATACATATAGTGAGAGTTGGTGATGCTGAAAATGGGAGAATGTCCCCCTCCTCCTTGAGTCTATCCCAAAATATCTGTGCTATACTAGAATCCTCCAAAGTCTTCACCCCTGCGAAATCTAAGAGTGGTGAGCCAAATGGAAAGATTTCTCTTACCAACTCCAGATCTGGTGGCCTCCCAGGTGGAATTCCTCCATGTAATGAGACATCACTGTTAAGAGTAGACTGTACATATGGATGGGCAACTTTTCCCTTGCCCTCACAGCACAAATTAGTCTGCCTCTTCTTTACCCTAGATCTTTGAAATAGATAGGGGTGTGTGCTCCTCATCAAGTGATGCTGACCTTCCTTCCTACCTTATCCTTTCATCTGCAATGTCCCACAATCATGCTACTCATTGATTTTGCTTTGTCCTCCATATGTGAGATCCTGGGGAATTTCTTGCAATGATATAAGCATTCCTCCTATTGGAGCATGTGCCCCTCCTTCCTCTGCATGAGAGAATAGATATGCTCTAGATGTGACAATGCTGTTGCCCCCATCCTTCTCTCCATTTTCAATATGAATGGGAGTCCTCTTCTCAATAAGAGGATATTCCTTTGGAAAGAAGATCTCCATGCCCTAAAGAGTATGAGATATAGTTTTTTCCTCTAACAAGGTGTTCTCCAAGATGTGAGCCTCTTCAACAATTTTCTAAATTGGATTTGAGTTTATAGGCCCTTCCAACCCATGGAGAAGTTTTGTTTGTCTTGGTTTGTTTGGTTTCACCAAGAATGTTCTAGAATGTTTTCCATAAAAACTCTCCACTAATCTCTTAGTGAACCTTGCATAAGAAGAAATATTGGCATTTTTTAATGAATATGACTCAAATATCCACCATGCATAGGCCTTACCTTCAAAATGCAGTGCTGCAACTTTGATGGCTTCATCTTCAAAAACTTGGTGCTGCTGCGAATAGGTGTGTAGCTCGTCCACCCAAGATTTGGTTGAACATGTTGGTGATCCATCAAAAGTAGATAGAGAAAATATATCCATGTCAGGTTGCCTACTCCTCTCCACCTTGATCTTTCAAAACTCTTGGAAAGTGATATGATCTCTAAACTTCTCAGTTTGAGACTCATACTCTTGCAGAAGATTAGTAAGAGTTTCTCGCTTAGGCATTCCTCCTTCTTTCATCTCTCTCATGATAGATTTGGGCATTTGACTGTGTTGTGTATAATAGGATGTAGCTACATGCTCACACCTATCATGTACCAATCTATATTTGGCTCTAGATCCAAGCTCCTCTGGAGATTCCATCTCCCTTCTCATTTTCTTGAGATCTTCTTTAATGCTCTGCATAGATTTAGGAAGAAGCTTTGAGAGCCTCTCCTCCTTCCTTCCTCCACATAATGGAGTCTTATTTTTTTTGTACATATTCTCTTCTCCTTCTTCTCTTGATAGCATAATGGCTGAGATCTACAGGCTGAGCCAAGATTATGCTCTGATACAAATGTAATATCCCAAAATGGGGATGCAACAATACATGAACATAAAACTAGAAATAGCAGTGTAAATCAACTCATAAACATGGGAGACCAAAATGGAGACATTAAACCATGTATTATATCAGAAAATCCATACATAACAGTGAGGCATGAGTCATATACAGTGAAGGAACAAGCCTCCCATAAGAGATCACTCTACAAATGAACTTTTGTCACAATACAAGAATGTCGAAAACTACTACAATGCAGTTGGAAACACACTGCTACAGAAAAATTATGTACAAAATATGTAGGGCTGTTATAATCCTCAAAATATATGCTCAATACAGATATAATCTCAATACAAACTCCTACAAGAACCCGAAAAAGGGGTTTCAGAAATACACTCTATACAAGATGGGATCTAAAGCCAAATGGCTGAAGATACACTACAAAAATGAAGAACAAGAGTGTGGAAGGCTGAAATATAATAGATATGAAATATATCCCCTCAAATATCTCCTCCAATGAAAGGATTAACCCCTCAATCACAAGGAAACACTTGAAAGGAACCACAAGAACTTCTGCTGAAGCTTCCTTAAAAAATAATGCATTCCCTAGATGGAACAACGCTGGGAATGATGGGAAATGTACGGCCTGATGCCAAGGATCTGAAATGTGCCCAAAAACTCTCCAAACATATCTCCCAAGAGAAGGAAACCTTCCTTCTATGAGAAAATAGCTCAGAAATTGGGATTCTAATCCCTCCATTGCTGCAACCTGCAACATAGCACAATAACCTGCAGAAACTATGCTGATGAAGAAGCTGTAGCTTGGCTTGAAAACCTGAATGTGGAAATTAATACCATACTCTTCCAAGAGGCCTCTCAAGGAAAGAGGTGGGATTCCCGCTCGGGAACACCTGGTGCTAAACAACACTGCAACCCTACTAAACAACAAGAGGAAGAAAATAGTCTAAGTAGACCAATATCAAAATGATAATCTAAAACATGATCTCAAATGGCTGCCATCCTATTTCTTAAATATAATGTGAGCTTGCTTTCCCTTGGCCCCACTCAATTAGGTCATTTCCTCCATGAGATCCATCTCCCTCAAAAACTGCGTTATTCTCTAATTAATCTCCACTCCTTAACATCGTTGTTGACTTGGTCAAAGTTGATTGAATCAACATGATCCAAACCCCATTCACACATGGAGGAGCTTTATTTAGCTGCTACAAAGGCCTCCTTTCACACTTGAAGTGTTTTTATTGCTACTCAAGAGACTTATGGGCCTCCTCACCCACTTATTCACCTACCTAGTGATAAAACAACTATAATATTCCATTTAGCTTGAAGGCTAAATTTCTGGAATATTACATACACATAAATGTAAGGATCCTATAAATCATTGTAACAATTGCAATATTAATGGTCAAACTAAGGAAAAGTCTTGGAAAATGCATCCACATTTGAACAATTCAAAGATCCACAAGAAGGATGCAAGGAAAAGAATCTTCTAGCCATAGATCCATGTAATCAAGTTGAAAGAAATTCTAATGTGTATGAGTATATTTTATACACATCAGTGTGGAAGGATGTGAATTCGATAAGCCTCTATCACTAAGAAGAGAATGAAATTACCAAACTCTTCCACATGAAGGTCCAAGTCAAGAAGACCATAATATCTGATCTAGTTGGGTCTAGTTCATAGGCTAATATTAGAGTAAAAATCCGGCAATATTTGATTGAATTTTTACAATCATCAGATCCCATATCCATTGGAATGCATAAACAAGGATACAATGATCAACGTAACAAGACAATGTAAGATTAAATTGTTCTAAGTGTTTATTTTATTGAAGTGGAGTTGCCCATAACACCCCTAGACATATGTGGAATATTTTTTGGAAGCCCTTACATATATACAAGGGATGAAATATTCAATTGGAGAGAAAAATAATACTGCCTGATCAAGGATGGAAAATCATACATCATCAATGTACATAAAGGAATGCTAGTGATATCATTAATAATTTACACCCAAGACAAGAAGTATAATAGTTTCAATAAGTATTATGTTTTACTTTTCTTAAGAGTGAATCAACTAGATGATATGAATAAGAGAAAAGGAATCCATGGATATTTGTACTAAAGAGTAGAAATATCAGTTGGAGTAATTTCCACAAACATACCAAGGAACGTTTTAGAGCCTAAAGGGATACCACACAAGAGGGAAGTGGAGAACAAAATACAATTATTCCTAACTCCTCATTACCAAATATTTGGTTGTATAGAAAATTTGTTTTGGAAGTAGATGAATTGAAGAAGGAGTTGTAGTATTTGTTGAAGTAGGGACTAATTTTACCAAGTACGTCACTTTGTGAGTCACCTATTATTAACATTCCCAAGAAGAATGGGACTTGGAGGATTTGTATTGACTATAGGGCATTAAATAAGATGACACTCAAGAAAGAGTATCCTCTTCCTAGGATCAATGACATGTTGGACCAATTGCAACATGTCAAGTAGTTCACCAATATGGAATTGATATCATGATATCACTAGGTCCAAGTCAATGAAGAAGACACATATAATACTTCCTTCAAGATAGGGCAAGGTTTGTATGAATGGTTGGTCATGCCATTTTGTTTATGCAATGCACTAGCTACATATATGAGACTAATAAATGACGTATTATTCCCATATATAGATTAATTTTTATAGTGTATTTGGATGATATATTGGTTTATACTTATATTTTGGAGGAGCACCTCTCACATATCATGTAGGTGTTAGATATTTTAAATAATTACTAGTTTCTAACTAAATCTTAATAAATGTGAGTTTGCTTAACAATATTTAGTGTATTTGGGGTATTTGATTGGTGGAGGGGAGCTCAATATATATCCCACAAACATGGTAGAAAACGTGAAATGGCTAGTTCCTATAAATATCACTGAAGTTAAGAGCTTATTTGTGGTAGAACAATACTTGTACAAGTTCATAGTTTCACTTTTAGTAGTGTTTGTGCCACTCCATGCCATGAAATGAGTGCCAAGGGTTTCTAGTGGGGGAAGAATGAGTTGAAGAAGAATTTCAATGAGATGGAAAGAAAAATTAGTCAAGTAGTATTTCTCGTGTTACCAAACTTGTAGAATTCCGTCAAAGTGGAAAGATATTCAAGTGGGTATGTTATCGGAGTTGTCTTGAGGCAAGAGGAATTCATATATGTTATCATTCTAAAATATTTTATTAGGAGGTTCTCAACTACAATAGTTTGACAAGGACCTCTATCCCCTAGTTCAAGCTATTAAGAAGTTGAAGCACTATTTGATGGGCAATGACACCGTCATCTACAAATATCTCTAACAAATATAGTATTATCAAGTCTAGTGTAATCTACAACAAACCAAAAATGACAAGTTTATGGGATTTTTATAGAAGTTTCATCTAGTCATCGAGTGTAAGAAGGAAATCCCAAATAATATGAAACAAATTTTGTTAAGGCCATCCACAACTAAGATTTCATCTTTGGGAACTCTTACGTACGTGGATATATTTATTTATGATGCATAAAAAGAGGCTTAGATAGAAGATAAGGACTTCAAGGAGTTGATTCAACAAATATAAGGCCAAATTCATGTATAATTTGGTGATAATACAACTAACTATCAACTCTAGAATTGGTTACTCTATCAGCCAAAGAAGCTTTGGGCATCTAAAGGTGGAAGATTTTAGCTTATTATAGAGGTTCACACCACCAAGTTTTTGGGAAAGTTTTATGTTGAGAAGACAACTTCCAAGGCTTACGTAAGTATGTGCATTGGCCCATAATGTGAGAAGATGTAGCAAGGTATATTAGCATATGTATACTTTATTATACTAGGAATCCCAGTCATAGGAAGCAAGGTATATACCATTCCTTACCATTACCTACCAGAATTTGGAAAATAATTTCCATATATTTCGTGGGAATTTTAAAAACAACTAGGATGAGAGATGACTATCTATTTGTGGTAGTTGACAAGTTTAGTAAGATGTGCATTCTCATGCCTTACAAAAAGACCATGAAAGGACATGAAGTAACAAACATGTCCTTTGCATAAGTACCAGAGAAATTTGGGATATTAAGGAGAACCATATTAGATAGGGATATTAAATTTCTCTATTCATTTTGGACTAGATTATGGGATAAGATAAACACTAAATTGAATAGATCTATAACATTCCATACAAATATAGATAGTCAGATAAAAGTATTCAATAGTACATTGGTACATATTTTGATGGTTTAAGATTAGAAGAATAAAAATACCTGGGATGAAATTTGATGTATATACGACACTTTATAATAGGGCAGTCCACACTTCTAATAGTAAGACCCCTTTTGAATCTTGATTTGGATATTTTTCACCTTCACCCTTGGCCATTGTTTATGAATATCAAGGAGGAGCAAGGGAGTACCTAACATAAGATGAATTTGTTCCTTTTAACCCAATATATTTAATTGTTGTCGGAATATTCTTAAAGAAACTATAAAACATGAAATGGAACACATACACATTTAACTTGATATTTTACCCTAGAAACCCAAATTTGGGAAACTATAAATATTTTTTAGTATATTATATCTTTACAATGTTCCAATACAATGTGTATATCATGCATCATCCATTTAGCCAAGATTAGAATTAAAGAATATTTCTCCAACCAAAATTACAAAATCATGGAATGAACCACCATGTGTCGCAAAATCATTAATATATGAATTTGTGTGTTCAAAACCGCCAAAAATGGATGCAAAAAACTGCCAAAAAAAATTACTTGGGGGGATCTGCACCCCTTTTCATCCCCCCAATGTGCCTAGCACAATGTATTGCATGTTTGGTTATTCATGCAAAGAATATAACAAATACCCAACAACTCTCACTTGGTGTTTCCTTTACATATAGGGGGTCACATGAGTACATGATTAAAAATCTAGGGCAACAATGTCCATTGTTTTTCTAGACAAAGAGAACTTCTTGGGGCTTAAAGAATTTGTTAATGCATCTATACCATTCTTCAATGTCTCCAACTTTACTACCAACACGTTCATGTCTTCGACCATCTATCACAAAGTGATACTGAACATCAATATTATTTGTTTTAGAATGACAAGTTAGGTTCTTTGTTAGGAAAATCATACCTGACTATCACAATATATCCATATAGCATGTACACACAATATTTGTAACCATACTAATTCCTACCTTGCATGAGTAGCTACCATGTATTTAGATTTTGTATTTGAGTGTGTCTCTAAAAACTCTCTTGTTCATCCAACTGATTACTCCTTCAAATAGGTTAAACACACCCATTTTTAGATCTATATCTCTAGCCTAGTCTACATTAAAAATTCCATCTATCCCCGATACTCTATACAATCCTATTCTTCCTTGGTAGCATAACCCATAGCTAGTAATGCCACAAAAATCCTTGAAAACCATATTTACTACTATACAATGCTCCTTCCTTGGTTTTGACATATACTTGCACAATACTCCCATTACATGTGCAATTTTTGGTCTAATAAAAACAATTACATACATCAAACAACCAACTACATTAGCATACAAGACATGGGGCATACCATCCTCCTCTTGTTGTGTCTTGGGACATTTATCTACAGATAAATTACACATATAGAAATAGGGACCTTTACTAGTTTACATTCTTGCATATTTATCTTCTATAACATTGTCTCGGGATACTTCCTCTAATTTAAGTAGAATTTATTATTTTCCCAATCTCTATTAATTTCCATACCCAAAATAAAAATTTGCAGCACCAAGATTCTTCATGAAAAATTTAGAGGACATCTAAGTTTTCATATCTTAGATTATTTCCTTGTTGTTTCCAATCAACAACATGTCATCTACGTAAAATACCAAATACCTAATACAATCAACAACTAATTTTAAATAAACACAATGATCCATTTTTCTCCTTGTGAAGCCAAGTCCCAATATATAAGTATAAAAAATTCAATACAACATCTTGTTGATTAATTAAACCCATATACAAATTTGTTTAGCCTACATAATAATTCTTTATTTCCCTTCACTCCAAAGGCTCTTGGATACTTCATCTATTTTTCTTCTTCCATATCCCCATATAGAAAAATTGTTTTCACATCCATTTGTTTTCCTTTAAAATAAAAAGTAGCAAAAATAGATAAAATAAATATTATAGATGTTAACATGGCAACAAGAGAAAAAATATCACCAAACACAATTCCCTCTACGTGGGAATAAACTTTTGCTACTAATCGAGCTTTGTATTTCTCCACTTTTCCTTCTACATTCAACTTATTCTTTAAAACCCATTTGCTGCCAAAGTGATTTCTTCGAGTTATAAACTTCACTAGCTTCTAAGCCTCATTCTTGTCCAAGGTTTCCATTTCTTCAACCATATTCCTTTTTAGAGTTTACCATCCTATAAATGCACTATCTCGCTAATAGTTCTAGGATCATCATCAATAGTTTACAAATTAGAATTAGAATAACAATTAGGTGGAGTATCCTTTTCTAGTTACTTTATTTCTTGAACTGATTTCCTCAATACCAAAGTATGTGGTTCTTCTTCTCATGAATCATGATTTTATATAGAGTTTTATTTATCATCCTTCAATTCAGAATATATCTATTCTATTTATTTCTCCCATGATAGGAATTATTATTTGAAAACAAATTTAATTTCTCTAAATACTACATATTGGCTATACACAACCTTATGAGTTTCTAGGTTCTAAATCTTGTAACTTCAAACCATATTTATATCCAATAAAGATACACTTCTCCTATTCATTATCTAGCTTAGTACCATTTTCCTTTGGAATGTTTACATAACCAACATAGCCAAATACCCTGATATGTTTAAGAACGGTTTCTTAGCTGACCACACTACATGTGGAGTCTTGTCATTCAATGCTAATGAGGGTGATTGATTTACTATATAAAATGCAATATCAATTTCCTCTACCAAAAATTATTTCCTAATTTGGCATCATTGAGCATGATCCTTGCTTTTCCACAAGTGTCCTATTCCTCCTTTCTACAACTCCATTCTATTGAAGTGTGTATTAAGAGTCTTATGCCTTTATATATTGCACTTCTTATATATAATTACTCAAATTCATTTCCATAGAATTCTCCACCATTATTCATCCTCAACAAATTTATTTTCTTCTCATCCTTATTTTACACAAGATCCTTAACCTCTTTAATTTTTTTCAAAGACTTCATATTTCCTCCTGAGGAATAAATCCATGAAATTCACAAGAATTCATTTATAAAAGAGAGATAGTACATAGATTTTCCTAGTGATGGAACTGAAACATGTCTAACCACATCAACATACACCAATTGTAATATCCACTTTTCCCTCATAGAAACAAAGGAGAAGCTTACCTAATTCTCCTTTCCATATAAGAAATGTTCAGAGAAATCAAAATCTAGAGACAAATTTTATGTACCTTATACCATTCCTTTACCATGTGATACTTGAAGGAACTTCTCTTTGATATGCCCCAATCTTTGATGCCACAAAATAATTTTCTCTCCAAAGACTGCAGGATTTTTTCCTTCTTTAACTCCAATCTTAGGAACAGTGGAATTGTTGTCCCTATCACTAATAGTGCTTCTAGTATCTTATATAGAGTGTCGATTCAAACTCCCCAATACCATTGCTCCTCGAGCCATCCCACAAGTTTCCTTTTCAAACACTACTTAGGTCTATATTATTCATATTTCTTACAAATTTTAAGTTTTTGCCACTCCTAGGACATGCAGAACACCTAATCCTTCCATCCATGAGATTCAACTTGAATTTTACTTGTTTTATGATTATGGGTGTTGAGTCATATCCTAGGAAAACATCATGGGCATCATTCCATTCATACTCACAAAACCACTACCTATGAGGAGTCATATGAAAATTTTCTCTTGAGTTGACCAACCATGCCTCATGATCTACATGTGTGCTTAAAGAAGCCAAGTAACATTCCATCTTTTATTTGAGGATAATTTAACTTCTATAAAAGGAGCATTATCAGATCCCTTCCCTTTATTAACAAGTTTGGATCTAAAATGTTTCTTGTAAATGCCTTTATTTTCCACATCTCCAACATTTACAAATTTCCTTGGAGATTTAGATATTCCTATAGATTTAGATCTCCCACTTGAGGGCTTATTTTTATTTCTATATTGAAAGCATCCTCTTATAGATAACACATCTGCATTATGAATCTCCATTTTTTTTCTATTTCATCTCCTCAGATAAGAATTATGAGACTATAATATCAAAACTTAAATAAGTTGCATTACTACCTATGATAACAACTAGACTATCCCATGAGTCTGGTAGAGAACAAAACAAACTAATACACTATCTTAATCTAAAATATCAATGTAAATAATAATTTCTAATTTACCACAATATTGAAGGTGTTTAGATTCTTTGTGACCAAGTCTTTTTCATTCATCCCTATGTTATACAACTTCTTCCACGACAACAATTTGTTCACCTAGATTGATAGAAAGCTCCTAACTTGTTCCATGATTCCATCATTGTGACTTCTCTTGACATGTTTAGTATACTTAATTTGAGAGGGGAAATCATATTATTCTCTTTTCCTTCTTATCCAAATTGGTCCAATATTCTTCGATGTCCCCATTGGTGTAATACCTAGATCCACAACAATCCATTAATTTTTTTCCATCAAAAGATATTCCATTTTGAGCTTCCATAGCTCAAAAATCCACCTGTTGAATTTCTCAATATCTATCTTTGAATTTATCACTGTTTACTTTCACCACAAGAATCAATACCATAGATCTCCCACTGTTATAAGGTTTTCCACATGCTCAAGCCAATGCCCTTAGTCACAAAGGTGTCTCCTTCAAGCAAAATTGTTTCAATACCAAACATTGGTTTTAATCTTATAAAGTTAATCGCGGAAAAAATATTCTTATTAAAAACAAAATGATGCAATGGCTCACATACACATTAACATATTATGATATTTTACCCTCGAAACCCAAACTAGAAAAAAAAAAAGACAAAAAAACTAGTATATTTTAGAACATTAAAATATGATATGTTTATGGCATCCATAAACTTCCAAACAATTAACCTTGAAATAAAATACAACCATGGTTCTTATAAACACCCCAACTTACCCTCTGTTAGCCACCTATAATTTTTGATAGAGAAAACAGGTGGCTAAATATTTTTTGAGCCTCCAAGAGATACATTTCCTCTGAAAATCTCTCATTCTTGGAGCCTCTATGTGCCCTTTGCCTTTGATAAGATCTTCACTGCTGTTTCCATCAAGAAATCCTCACTGTCTGTGAAAAATTATGCTAAGAAAAGCCTCCATTTTCCCCTTTGTATCCTTGCAAAATTTCCCACTTTAAACCCCTTGTTTCCCCTTCTCAAATTTCCCCTTTGACCCCCAAAACCCCTTCCTAAATCTTCTAAACCATCTAATTCCCCTTTGCAAACCATGTGAAATCCCTCCATTTGATTTTAAATCCCCTCTTTTCCCTTACCAAAACCTCTATTCAGCCTTAAAAACTCTGTTGTTAGGCCTAAAACCCACTTTTTACCATATAATACGCCTAAGCCCCTTGCGGCTAAGCCCCAACCCCTTCCCCGCATGTATTCGGGCGCTAAGACTAAGTGCTGAGGCGTAAAGAGCTTATCGCAATCAGAAGATTGGATGGGAGCGTGTTTCCTTTGTTAATGAAAAGTTCCAATGTGAGAGAACATTTGGTCTATGGGGCTCGGAAGCATTACTAGCCGTTGATCTATACAGATCTGATGGTTCACGCAAAACTCACCGCGTGCCCCATGACATTCCTTTGATACCCTCTGATGGCGATCTCCACCGTTGATCTTTAAATGATCCAACAGCCATTGCACCACCGCGCCAATCCCCAATCGCAAGTTCTTAATGCGCCACCCTTTGTATCCCCGATTGGCCGATCCCCGATTCAATCCCGGCCGTTGAATCCACAAGAACCAACAACCAGGATTTTCTCTCACTCCGCCTTTGTTTCACCGATTGGTAAACCCCGATCCAGTCGAAACTGTCGATATCCCGCCGATCCAATGGTCCATATGTAATCGCAACATCATTCCATCGGAGTTTTTGGCCCCTGCCTTCTCCGACTGCGATTGGATCGCAGCTGTCCATCCTGCTTGATCTGACGGCTCATATTCCTCCTACCCATTAACCTATTCCTTTGTTTTTCCTCTTCAGATCTCAGCCGTTCATCTCGTTGATTGGATGGCCCGCATTCAAACTGCCTTTGACTTGTCCCCACCTTACCAACTGCACAACTGTCCATATCGCGCTCCAGCCATCACCGTTAGATCTCACGGCCCTAGATTCGATGGCCAGCATACATATCACAATTTTTCTTCGTCCGAAGTTTAACAGTTTTAAATCACGCGATATGGGTGGTATTATTTTGTGACGTATCACATTTTTTCTTCGTCCGAAGTTTAACAGTTTGAAATCACGCGATATGGGTGGTATTATTTTTCCATGTGTCGGGCGGCGGACCATATCGCGTGATTTTGGGCAAATTCTAAAACCGTTCTTTTGCAATGCGAAAACAGTGGTTTCTCTTCTTAAAACCACTTCCCCTCTTCCACCTCTGAAAGCTCTTCCACGCAATCCCGACCATTGATCTATATAGATCTACGGTCCTCATTACATCTCGCATTTCATTCATAGTTCTTCATCGCGCTACCAAAGAACTTCATCGTGGCATCTCGACCGTTGATCTCCTCCTGAGATCTAATGGACCATATTCCATCACCCTTTGCCCATGCCGGTCCCACCATCTAAAGCCCCATTTCATGTGTTTTTCGTCAATTCCCTCTGTATTTCGTCCGAAGGTCAAAACTAAATGTTTTACATTAAAAATCTATTCTTCCGCCCACATTAAAACTTTAGTGTTTACACTAAAAGTTTATTTTTATTGCCTAACCTCATAAAGGAAACACTCCTAGAAAATCACAATTGTCGATCATCGCCACCAGATCCGATCCGACGGTCCACAACCATTTCTCCATCAGACCTTCATCAGATCAGTTTTCCACCATTTCGCAGCATTTTTCAGCCATTTTCCATTGCATCCACCGCATTCATCTCTGCTGCACTGCCATTCTCACAGTCTTCCACAGCATTCATCCTCCCTCCCACATGGATTTTCTTAACATCTTTGTGTATTTTGTAGGGTTATAGGTGGTGGAAACTACCATTGCTCACAGTCATTGTTATAGTGACATAGAGCGCAAAGAAGGCCATTTTTTGAGCCAGAGATTACAGAGTGAATGGATGGGAAGGTGTTTGAATGAAATATGTCATTTAAGACCAGTGTTTAACCCTAAAAAACCATCCAACGCCATTAAAACTCCATTTTCACAAACAGAGATAGTCACGGAAGCGACAAAGAGTATCATTGAAGAATTAAGGAGGTTTAATGCCCATTATTGAAGATTTTAAGCCTTAATTAAATGTTTAAGGGTGAATGTACCATATTGAAGACTGTGTGACTAACACAGAAGACCTAATGAGGCCTAAAGCACAGAAAAAAATTCTATCAGTGCCTCACATCAGCAGAAGGTTCTTTCCTATAAAAGGACAAGCCCCATACTGTTTTTTATGTTACAACGAGTTCCTAAGAAGATCTACACTCTGACAGAAAGTCTTAATGTTGCCAAAGCATTTTTTATGTAGTATGGCAGGCCTAAAAGTCATTTCTATGCATTTTTTCATTACCAGAGTACTAGAGAGTACTACACCCTAAAGTACATCAAAGAACATACCTGGAGTTACTATCAGCCTGTCGAAGACCACTCTTTCACCCAAAGAGTACTGAAAATCAATGCATGGATATTAAAACAGAATGGGCCTCGAGCCACCCTTCTTCCTCTGTTTTATTATTTCATTTAAAGTTATATATACCTCCTCTGCCTCTTTTTAGCTATAAAACTCATGAGGAAACACATTGTAAACCTTGTCGGTTATTGATCGGATATCTGTGAATTGTAAGTTGTTTCTCTTGAGATATAGTTCTGTGTGTAAAGTTGTAAGATAGGCTGAGGGGATGATTTCAGACTGAATATCAAGCTGTTGGACAATGTTGTATATGACTGGTGTTTCTCTTTAATATGACAAGCACATTTCTTTGGATCCTGATTTAAAGCAGTGGTGATGTGTTCTACCTTTGTCTCTATTTTCCTTCTGTAATTCATTACATTTCATTTCTCTGGTAAGAATCAGAAATCTAGCTTAGGATATACCCTTGCATGGTACCCTAATGCTCCTGATCTTCCTATATTTGATGTTTTCTACTAATTGTGCTATCTGAGGACTAATTCAAGATAATTTAACCAGTGTAGTAGCTGTTATTCACTACTAACTGATGTATGAATTTATGAAATCTATTCTTAGATGTTCTTGTCTGGTTTTAATTGAAAGAATTGGGATACTGGGAGTTTAGAACGTTGATTCTGTCTCACTAGGGTCTTTTTCAATCAATTGAACCTTTCTAAGTTCCCTTAAGTTGAATGTAGAAGCATTGAAAGTTCAAAGCCTTTCTCTGATCTCAGACCTCACCTTTGTGTCTAAATCTTAAGTGTTTCTTGTTGTCTGAAGAGTTAGCCTTTTAGGGGTTGGATCATAGGTGTTTAAGGCATGCCCTGTCCCTAGATCTGCTTCCTAGGTGGTCACCTCAGAGGTTTTTTTGTCATTCACCTTCATTCCTTACCATTTCATGCCACGCTATCATCCTTAAAGATCCTCTGTTTTATATGACTAGCCCAATTGAAAGCCTTGGATACTGAATAGCAAGTAAACCCTTGTATGAATCCATTGCCTAATGGTCTCAAGTGTTCTTTAAATTATCCCCCTTTGCCTAGAGTCCTTCTTTCTCACCCTTGTCTTATATTGAACCCTCCTTTCATGTTTCCCTACAACCGAACAAACAAACAAAACAAAACAAACCTTGTGCCTTATAACTAGCCTAATATCTTGAAACTGAACTTCAAAGACTTATACCTTTGCCTTTATAGAGAGATCCCTCTCTGGACCCAGGAGGGCTAGATCCTAAGGTCCCAAAGTGGTTTTGATGGTGTCTTATCTTTTGGTAGAGCCAAACCTGCCAAAACATAGGAACCCCAACATAATGGCGACTCCGCTGGGGAGTAAAATTTGAGTGCCCTTAACTGCTATATCTGGTCTTGTATCCCATTGTCGTCACCAACATAATGGCGACTCCACTGGGGAAAAATCTGAGTGCCTAAATTTCTATACTTGGTCTTGTGTCCCATTGTTGTCTCCAACATAATGGCGACTCCACTAGGGAGTAAACTTTGAGTGCCCTTAAATGCTATATCTGGTCTTGTCTCCCATTGCCATCACCAACATAATGGTGACTCCACTGGGGACCTTTGAGTAAAACACACCTTCAAACACTTCCAAGAACTCAAAGAAGACCATAGTAGCCTGATTTTTGTGGTTAATCACTGTGGTGGATAGTAAAACCTTCCTGAGACATCCTAAACCCTCCACCTGGAGACTCCATAGTTCTTCAATGATTAGAAGACTCCACTGGTGATCAGTAGGCCTGTTGATTATCTTGGTTTCACAAGACTCCACTGGGAGACCATCCTTCATTACAACATCAGCCATATTAGAAGAAACAAGCTGGATTAAGCTTCTTTGTTAAGAGACAAACATACTGGATTCAAGAACAGTCTATACAAGAGCTTATCCTAACCCAAACCCACCTGAAATAGTTGACAACCCAGAGAAAATTCTTAGGAAATATCCCACCCCCAGAAAGCCAACTATTTCCAGACACATCCATAGAGCTAACTCTGCACCAGAAAACTTTACAGCTCTATCAGACACTCATTTTGACTTAGACTTACCAAGCAGTTTACCTAAAACTAGGTCATTCGGTTCTCTAGACCAGTCATACTTTAAGCATTCTAGTTCACCATCTCATAGTGGTCAACATATTAGGGATAGAGAGACCCCTCCATCTACACCTCCGGATATTCATTTCATTCAAAACTTGGGGCTCTATCACCCTAAATCAGCTCAACAGAGTGTTGCTGGTCCTAGTATTCCTGTCATCCACATACCTGCTGCTCAAGCCAATCCTTTACCCCCTTAGAACATCATCATGGCAGCCTGGTATGCACCTATGGTGTTACGACAGCCTCTAGTGCCTTTACCCAATGATTATCAGTCAAAAATCCCACATTTCATTGCAAAAGAGTCTACCACAACTCAACATCATGTAGATAGGATGGAAGATTCCTTTGACTATATGGAGATAGATGATGAGATAGTCAAGATGAGAATCTTTGCCCAAAGTTTAGGAGGTGATGTGAAGAAGTGGTTTAAAGGCCTGCCTCCTAATAGCATCCATGATCTTCCCTCTTTATATCAATCCTTCATAAACAAATGGGAATTCAAGACCAACCCTCTCCAAATCTTAGCAGAATACAAAAATCTTAAAAGAAATGTAGGAGAGAGTGTCCATGACTATTCTATAAGGTTTAACAGTGTTTACAACGCTCTTCCTCCACATATGAAACCTCCCCAAGGAATGGCTTTAGTGAAATATCCTGAAGGCTTTGATGCTGACATGGCCTACCAGCCTAGGGAGAGAGATTAAAACACATTGGAAGATATGAAAAAAGGAGCAGTGAGTGTAGAAGCTAACCTGATTAAGAAAAGAGTCAGAATGAGGTATGAAAAAAGGGTAACATATAGGGATGACATTGCAGCTTCCACATCCGATCCCAAATATGACAGTCTAACCAAAAACGTGGAAAGGCTAGAGAAAATGATGGAGAAAATGGTTGTCACAGTTAGTAATCAGAACAGAAACCAAAATCATAACCAGAACCAGAACTTTAGGAGAAACAATCCCCCAAATAGACAGAGAGACTCTGATCAACAAGTCATACCCCCATTTCAAGAGAATTTCCTTGACGAAGATGAGGGGATAATAGAAGAGTTCGAGGGAACCATAATAAACATGGTGGAGATAGACAACTCAATCCACAGCTGTTCCATAGAAGACAATCAGACCTCACACTCACATTGGGATGAGGAAAGGTTAGAATCTGAGGATTATAGGCTAGGATTTGAAAATTCCATCATGCAGGTCAGAGAAAAATATGAACTTAGAAGAAAAAAGAGCTTAGACATTTCCAAACCAAAAGCTTCTGAGATTACCATTAAGAAAAGGCCTGAGAAAACTCCTAAGGTGACTGCTGAAAGAAACAAATCAGCAGCTGAGAGTTCTAGGAAGAACAAAGAAAAAGACAGCCAAAATATTGATAAACAAAGTCAACAAACTAGCAGCATTAGCACTGCACCTAATGCTCCTGATAAAACAACTACAAACACTATACATAGTGAGAATCAACACACTGATTCTGCCACTAAAGTAGTGGCTAACAAAATAGAGTTGAGCCTCACAAAGAGTCAATCTCCCTTCAATTTGGAGAGTGAGATTGCTAAAATTAAAATTTATGTCCCACTCTCTGAGCTGGCCACTCAGGATGTATATAAAGGAAAAATTTTGAAAGCTTTAAATATAGGTGAAAACAGTGAACTGTCAATCTAAGTGATGATCAACTAGCCCTTTTATTTGGTCCAAATATAGAAGGGAAGTTTCAGGAAGGGGTAGTACCTCCTTTTTATATCAGCCTCAATATCCATGACAAGATCCTTCACAACGCGATGCGTGACTCTGGGGCTTCACACAGCCTAATGCCTAAGGTAGTTATGGAGAGGTTATGCCTAGAGATAACCCATCCTTATAAAGATTTATATTCATTTGACACTAGTAGAGTAAAATTCCTTGGCCTAATCAAAGATCTGTGTGTGAACCTGACCCAGATTCCAGCCAAATGTATGGTTATGGATTTTGTAGTGGCAGATGTGCCACCTAAGTATGGCATGTTGTTGTCCAGGTCATGGGGAGCCAAGCTGCAAGGTACAATGCAGATGGATGGGTCATATGCCACAATCCATGTCTTTAGCGAGCTTAGGAGACTGTACAGAGAGGCACAAATGAAGTTTATGGTGAGCAGCCCTGAAAAACCTGAAAATTCACCTCTGTACTCTGTGCACACGGATTTGGACTCCTTTATCCTTTGCAACAATAAATCCATAGACGAGCTAGAGCCAGAAGATAGAGATGCAAACAATAGGGTAGAGCCCATATATTTTAACATAATGGCCACTCTATACTTAGAAGACAAGGAAGAAGAAACCTTTGGACAGTGCACTGAATCAGAAACTCAGAGTGAACAAGAAACAGACTACAAACAGCTGACTAGTCATCTCTTCGAACTCCATACACATCATGAAGAACAAAACACTCCACACCATGATGTAGACCCCATATTACAACATAACGGTGAAACCAACGAGTGGGAGGAAAATGATGAGAAACATGAGAAAAATCCCTTAGGGAGAATGAATTTTGATGGGTCTTGCACTATGAATAATGCAGGAGCGGGAGTGTGGTTACATAATACCGAGAGTGACTATGCTAAGAGTCATGCCTTCAGACTGGACTTCAAATGTACAAACAATATCGCAGATTATGAGGCCCTTATCCTAGGCTTGAACCTGTTGAAAAAACTAGGAGTCCAAAGGATAGCTGTACACAGAGACTCTAAGTTAATCATAAAACAAGTGAACAAAGAGTATACAGCTAAACACCCTAGATTGAGAGCGTACAGGAATGATGCTATGGATTTACTGAAAAACTTTGTAGAGTATGAACTTGTGTTTGTTCCTAGGAGTCAGAACATAATTGTGAATGGATTAGCCTGCGTTGCTAGTTCATATCATAAAGCACCTAGCGACAAAAAAATCATAATTCAGACGAAATATAGACCTGCAATGCTAGATAATGAGAAATATTGGCAGGTCTTTGAGGGCGTCAAGCAGATAGAGGATTTCCTGATAGGCAGGAATGAGTTTGAATTCTCTGATTCAGACTCTAAATCTGATGAAAGCCGCCTGAGTGAAGAGCCCCCCGATGAAGAAAAATCACCGCATAACGTAGAAATAAACATGTTAACTAAAGAACTTGGAACTGAAACTGAAGAATATAAGAACACAGAAAAAGAGGGAATAGAGGTGTTGTAGTCAAAATATAAGAATATACCCCGAGGACCGGCACCTTTAGAGGACCTTTTTGATTTTAACGACATAGCGAAGAAACCCACTATAGAACACTCAGACTCTGATGTTGAGGAGTGTAACATAGGCACCAAAGATAAGCCTAAGATGATTAAACTAGCTAAGTCCTTGCCCGCAGACATGAAAAAGAAATATATTGACTTATTTAAAGAGTTCAACGATGTGTTTTCTTGGAGCTACGAGGACTTAAAGGCCTACGATACAAACATTATACGGCACAAAATCCCTTTGAAAGAGAACCAAAAACCCTTCAGACAGGAACTTCGTAGAATTAACCCAAAAAAACTGCCTCTAGTCAAAAAAGAAATCAAGAAGATGTATGAGGCAGGAATTATAGTGCCTGTGAGGTTCTCCGATTGGGTTTCCAAAATTGTAGCTGTGAGAAAGAAGATAGGTGAGATCATACTGTGCATTGATTTCAGGAACCTTAATAGAGCTTCACTTAAAGATAATTACCCCTTACCAAATATGGAACACATCCTACAGAGGGTAGTTGGCTAAAAAAGGATCTCCCTACTAGACGGTTTTTCAAGCTATAACCAAGTTTTAGTACTCCTAGAAGACCAACTCAAGAAAGCTTTCACCACTCCATGGGGCACTTTTATGTACGTAAAAATTCCTTTTGGACTAATGAACGCTGGTGCGACCTTCCAACGAGCAATGGACATAGCCTTTTCGGAGGAAATAAGGTGCTTCATTGTCATCTATTTGGATGACATAACAATCTATTCCAAGACTGATGAGGAGCACCTAGAACATCTGAGAAGAGTTTTTGAAAAATGTAGAAGGTTCGGTCTGTCTTTAAATCCCAAGAAGATTGTGTTCGGGCTTCAAGAAGGTAAGCTTCTTGGCCATATTATATCAAAGAAGGGAATTAAAATAGACCCACAAAGAGTTGAGGGAATACTACAGATTACCCACCCGAGAAACATAAAATAGTTGTAGTCCTTTATTGGGAAAATTAAATCCTTAAGGAGGTTTATTCCCAACTTATCTGAGCACCTCAGGGATATGACAAACATGCTGAAAAAAGATGTAGGAGTTAAGTGGAATGTAGAGGCTAAAAAATCTTTTGAGTTAGTTAAACTTGCACTCACCCGAGCACTTGTCTTAATCAGCCCTGACTTCTCAAAAGATTTCCTGATATTTTCCTTTGCCTCTGAGCATATAGTGGCTGCAGTCCTACTACAGAAAAATCCATAGGGGCAGGAACAATCCATTGCTTTCTTTAGCAAATCTCTGAGGGATGCACCCTTGAAATATAACATAATGGAAAAACAGGACTATGCCTTGGTAAAGGCCTTGAAAGAATTTAGGGTATATATTCTGCATTCTCACATCATTGCCTATGTGCCAAACATAGTGGTAAAAGAAATTTTGTCCCTGGATCCTGATGGAAAGAGGGGCAAATGGATTGTTGTAATATTAGAGTATGACCTGGAAATAAAACCAACAAAACTGATCAAAGGTCAGGGCTTAGCTCAACTAATGGCTGAATATAACTTGCAAGCCCTTAACATAAACATGGTAGATGCCCTAGATGATCATGAAGGATTGTCTGATCCTACAGTTGAAGAACAATTTCAAAACTCTCCTTGGTATTCTGATATCCTGTATGTACTCACAAACCTCAATGCCCCTCCTGATTTATCAAAGACTAAGGCTAGATTCCTAAAGTTAAAAGCCAGAAACTATTTCGTACTGAATGAATGTTTATATTGGAAAAATGAAAATGGTTTGCTTCTTAAATTTCTACCTGAAACTGAAGCAGAGAGGATTAAATAGGAGTTCCATGCAGGAGAGTGTGGAGGCCATTTAAACTGGAAAGCCATTGCTAACAAAATACTCAGATCTGGCTATTACTGGCCTACACTTTTCAATGAAATCCATAAAATGATAATTGCCTACCATAAGTGCCAGATTTTTTAGGGCAAAAGGAAGCTCCTCCCTTTACCATTGCAACCTATAACTGTTGAAGCTCCCTTTCAATAGTGGGGCCTAGATCTCATAGTAGAAATACACCCTGCATCTTCTGCCCAACACAAGTGGATTCTTACAGCCACAAACTACTTCAAAAAATGGATAGAGGCCATCCCTTCTAGGAATGCCACAGATTCTATAATCATTAAGTTCCTAGAAGACCACATCCTCTCTAGATTTGGCTGCCCTAGAAAGATAATTACTGATAATGCTGCTGCTTTTCGATCCAAGAAAATGATTGATTTTTTTCATTGGTATCAGATAGAACTCAGTCATTCAACTGCTTATTACCCACAAGGTAATGGGTTAGCTAAATCATCAAACAAGAGCTTGGTGACTATTATCAAAAATCTGCTTGAACAGAAGAATAAATCATGGCATAACAAGTTATTGCATGCTCTGTGGGCTGACAGGATAACAACAAAGAAATCCATTGGAATGTCACCATATCAACTTGTTTATGGAACAGAGGCAGTGTTTCCTACTAGCCTAGGGGTACTAGTGATTAAACTATTCCAAGAGATTCAGACAGAAGAGGACAACATGGTGAGGAGGATAAATCAAACAATTCATCTCCAACAAACAAGAGAAGAAGTCTATAACAGAGCTCTGAAGGTGCAGGAAAATATAAATAAGTTGTTTGACAAAAGAACAAAAGCTTGTGACTTCAAAATTGGAGATAAGGTTCTAAAATGGGACTCTAGGAGAGAAGACAAAGGAAAGCATGGTAAATTCAATAGTTTGTGACAGGGTCCTTACACCATCCAATCCACTATTGGTCCAAATGCCTTTTTTCTACAAGAGCCATATGGTACAGATCTATTTGGGGGTCCTTTCAATGGCAGGATGCTCAAACATTACTACTGCTGAATTCCAGTTTACATTTTTCATTTCCATTGTAAATACCATTGCAGTGTTTTGTTTTCAAAGAAAAAGAAAAAATGTTTCAAAAAAGATAGAAAGAGAGATTTAGACATGCTCAAAACTTGAACCTCTAGAGTGCAAAGGATTGGCTCTAACATGATCAAAACCTGAGCCAAAGGAAGTAAAGAAGCTGGTTCTAATATTCTCAAAATCTGAACCAGAAAATAAGAAAGAAGAATCAGCTCTAACAAGCCCAAAACCAGAGCTGAAGTGAGGAAGAAAGTGACTCTAACAAGCTCAAAACTTGAGTCACAAAGAAAAGAAGGATGCTTCAAAGTTTCAAAATATCAAGCCTTCAAATTTTGTTTTCAAGTTTCTGCAATTTCAGTTCATGTGCAGCTGTCTTTATGCCATGGATCCACAACAAACCAGACTATCTAATCTTGGTTTGACTGTTTTTTAAATTTCTGTTGTAGAATGTAGAGAAAGAAATCTGCTAGACAATTTAATCCTAGCAGATATTAGATTAGGTAGAGAAGCTATGGGGCCAACTATTTAATCTGGTCTCATGGAGGAATAATGGTAGAATTAGACTAGTTTTTTTTCTACTTTCAATAAAAAAAAAATGATGAAGAAGGTCTACAAATTCAAATGCACCTTGAAGAAAAAATGCTAGGACTATAGGATGGGTAGGTATATTGTTTGGGAAATGTTTTCTGCTGAACTAATATCCATCATATTTGTAACAACTAAATCAAAGAAGAAAGGATGGTTCAAAGATCAGGCATTTGGCCTACTTCTTGTTAGCCTGCTATGAATTTCTTGACAAGCAAACAGGGAGCTAAATTGTTTTTTGAGACTTCAAGGAATGCATTTCCCATGAAAACACATCATCCTTGAAGCCTCCTTGTGCCTTTTTTCCTTTGATAAATCCTCACTACTGTTTCTAGTTAAAAAGCTTCTCTGTGTGTGAAGAAGAATGCCCAAAAAGGCCTTTTCCCTCTAATTTCATCCCCACTTAACCTCTGTTTCTTCACCTTTTTTCCCCTCCATTAATTCCTCATTAACCCCTTAAAATCACCCTAACTCCCCTTTTAAGCCTTATAATACCTTTATATGGTCTTAAACACTCTTTATTCCTTCTATCGAAACCCCTTTTAAGCCTTAAAAAGCCCTCTTTTTTGCTTAAAATCATCCATTTGATATATCAGGCTTAGCCCCTTTTCGGCCAGCCCCTTCAAACCACTTCCCCATATTCCCTGCGCCCAGGACCAAGCGCTTAAGCCTTGGGTGCTTATCACAATCGGAAGCTTCTCGGGGCACATTTTCTTTGTTCAACTTGTTTTCCCCAATGTGATTGGACTATGGCCTATCGGCTCCCACAACGAGCTCCATCGTTGATCTAAAAATATCTAACGGTCCAGCGTGAATCGCATCACGCCCGTCGCTCCTCCCCATTCGCCCTTCCGATCATATTTTAACCATTGATCTCCCCGCCAGATCCGATGGCTGGCGCGTAATCGCACCGTTGCAGTGCCCATCCCATTGCATTTGATCTCTGCCAATTGGCGACTCCCGATTTAATCCCTACTGTTCGCTCCCTTAGATCCGACGGCCCTCTTTTCTCCCGCTCCATTTTTGTACCTCCATCCTTCTCCCCACCGATTTAATCTCCACTGTTGATCCCTCAATGATTCGACAGTCGATGCTTAATCGCACCATCGCCAATCGGTAAACCTTAATGTGTCAACCTCTGTTTTCCCCTGATTGCGATCCTCCGATTTGATCGCGATCGTCCGTTTGATCCAAGATCCACGGTCCATGTTCCATCACATCTTCAGTATCTTTCTTTCATTAGAACCTCTACAAGTTTCATCCGATGACCCCCACTGTCGATCTCCTCCTGAGATCCAACGGTTCGCAACTAATCGCCCTCCACCCGCTGGGTTCCACCATCCAAAGGTCCCGCTTTCATTCATTTTCATTAGTTTCTTCCCGTTCTACATGTTTTTCATCATTTTTCCACTGCTTTGCCACCACTTCCATAGGCCTCCACAGCACTCGTTCCGCCACCCCCTAGTTTTTATAATTGGTTTATTTCATTATTACAGGGTTTGCAGAGTGGAAATTTCACTCTGCCTCCATAATCATAGCCACGATGATTCAGAAACAAAGAGGCCATTACAGCAGCAAAAAACTGAATTAGAAAAGAGTATTAAAGGGGTTTAAGCCTATTATTGAATAATTAACGCTTAACCTCGCGTTCAAAAGAAGAAGGCGCAGTTGGAAGATTAAGCACGCTAACGAGTTACATCAGTGCATTCATGTCAGCAGAGCACCGTTTCTCCAAAAGGACACCTTCCTACAGAAGTCTCCAAGCCTCCTCGAGCCCTTAAATGTATTTCACTGACAGAAGCTTCTTTAAGACTGTCAGATAGCAATTATGGAGGTATGGAGAGGCATACAGACCCTTCGATCCAGGTCACTTATCCCAAAAGGCAGCGTAGAGTTCCAAATAGCCAAAAGGACTTCAAGAACACATCCGAGGTCAATATCGACTTGACAGGGACCTCTGAACCAGAACAAAAAGTACAACACTGTAGAACCATTAAGCAGAGTGGGCTCGAACACTTCCTCCACTCTGTCTTAATCAATCAAATTAAATGAACATCTACTCCTTCTATTTCTCATTTTCCTATAAGAATCCCCAAGAACATATTGTAAAGGGTTCAGTTCGGTTGTTGCTGCTGCTAGTGTAGGGATTCATTTGACTGTTAGAGTAGTTTTGGGAGAAGAGTAGCAGAGTAGTTTGTAATGTAGTAGGCTGGGAGGAGAAATTTTGGATTGTATTAGCCATTGAGCTTAGCGTATGTGACTGGTTTTGCATCAATTAATCAAGCAAATTTCACAGGATCCTGGTCTATTACTACGGGTGATGTTTCTCTCTTTGCATCATTTATTTACATTATTCATGTTGTTTATTGGTCTTCTGGTACGCATCAGAAATCTGGCATAGGATATACCCTTGCATGGTACCCTATGTTTCTTCTCTCCCTGCCTTTGATTTTTTATGCTGAATGTGAATTTAGGAGCAAATGCATGTAATTTAACTAGTGTAGCAGATGTTATTCACTGCTAGCTGATGTATGAATTCAGGTTTGTTGCTTGGATGTCCTAGCTGGTGTCAAATAAAGGAAGGTTAAAATTCCTTCTCCGATCTATAGACTCTTGCTCTGTGTCAAATCTTTCCATGTTTTTCCCTTGGAGCATGCTAAAGCAGACTTGGAGTTAAATGACCTCTGGTCCGATCTATAAGCTGCCCTCTTTGTGACTTCATCAAAAGATGCCTTTGAGTATGTCCAAGCAGGTCGGGAGTTAAATGACCTCTGACCTGATCTATAGATAGAAATTGGGTTTCTTTCCCTTCTTTCTCCTTCACTCTTAATGTTCCATTCCACCATCTATCTAAAAGATCCTTTAGTATAGATGACTTTCCCTCTGAAAGCCTTGGCTAGTTGTGTGCAAGTAATCCCCTTTCATGACTCCATAGCCCAATGGATGGCACCTTCTTGACCTATCCTCTTTTGTCGAAACATCCTTCTGCTCTGCTCCTCTCCTTCCATTACTTTCTGAGTCTATGATCTCATGACTCAACCCAACAACCAACCAACCAAATCATTTAAACCCCCCCTTTGTGCTTCATACCTAGCCTAATACCTTGTTTTGAGCTTCAAAGATATATCATTCTTTTCTTTATTTGGAGATATCCCTCTCTGGTTCTAGGAGGGCTAGATCCTAAGGCCCCAAAGTGGTTATGATGTTGTCTCATCTTTTGGCCTTGCCAATCTACCCAAAACATGGGAACCCTAACATAATGGCGACTCTGCTGGGGACATGAGTGCATTTTATCTTAGATACCCTTAGGCACTCAGAAAACCCAAATCTCTAGTTAGATTGGTATCTTATTGCTGATGGTTGACAGTAGCCTACTTCAAAATAGTCAAATTCAGCCACCTGGCGACTCCACACTCCATAAATCTTAAAGAATCCACTGGAGGAAGAACCTGAAATATGGCCAGACCTCATAGAAGGATAGAACATTTGGGTTGGATTTGGTTTAAGGAATTCATTTTTTTTATCTATCATTATGTTCTATCCTACTTCAAGCCTGATCGAGTGTACAAATATGAGATCCACATTGAGTATGGGAAAGATCTCAAGCCTCAGTCTTCAGACCATGAGCAGACCTATACTCCTGTGAAAGACCTAGTGGGACTAGAGCCTCATGTTGTATCTCCCATTCCTAAAGAAACTTCAAGCAGACATGAGCCTATGGTTACACCACCTACACCTAAAAAGGTCATAAAAAGATATAAGCCTCTAGTTTTACGTCTTATCTTCCAACCCCTTCCTGCAGAACTTATAAACCAGCTGCCTCTTTTTGATGGAGAAAAGAAAAGGGCCACTGCTGAGGAACATGTGCAAAATCTCGAGGATTTACTTGACTTGTATGAAATAGAAGAGGATCATGTGCGCATTAGAATGTTTTCCTTGTTATTGCAAGGAAACTTTAAGAGTTGGTTCAAAAGCCTTCCAGCAGCAAGCATTCTCAGCTTTCATCAATTCTCTCAAGTTTTCGTTGATAAATAGGCAGTCTCGAGAAATGTTTTCCTCATCTTAGAGGCTTATCATAATTTGAAAAGATAGCCAGGAGAGATAGTACAGAATTTTTCAGCCAGGTTTGATAAGGTATACAATGCAATAGCTTCTGATATAAAACCACCCTTGGGATGGACCCTATTGCACTATCCAAGTTCTTTTAACCCCGAGGTGGAATTCCATATAAGAGAAAGAGAACCTGCGAGCCTGGAGGAAATGAAAAATATAGCAATCACTGTTGAATACAACATAAAATGCAAGGGGGAAAGATTAAAGGCAACAAAGAAAGACCGAGCGAAGCAAACAACACAAATCTCTTTAGAGAACAAGCTGGAAAGATTGATAGAGACTTCCAACACCCTGCTGAACATAGAAGAGGAAGAACATGAGGTTGAAAATAGGAATGATGATTGGAAGTGACCAACACCCTATCCTCAAGAAATACGAACCAGATCATTGCAAGACAGAAGCCACATGGAAAGCATGTATGATGAACCAGAGTTTGAATCAGAAAATGAACTTGCAGACTATTTTGAAGAAAGACTTGCTGAGAGTCCAGAAGGTTTGATGGATAACATTTCTTATAATTATGATTTCTCTGATATTGATCTGTCTGATGATGAATTTTTCCAAAGGGGAGATGAGCTTGCACGGCCGTCATCAGTAGATTCATGGGAGGAATATCATGACCATAAACTTTGAGAAAATGATGAACCTATGTAGGCCATCTATGATACTGATGAGGAAAGTGTTGAAAGCATGATAGCAGATGAATATTCAGCAAGATGAATATCTAGAGCCTTTGCCTGAAAGGGTCAAGGTAATCAAAGCAACCCCTACTCAAGAATATGTTAATTTTTTCACAGAGTTCATTTCACACCAACAAAACTGGCCAGGGTCAAAAGAGGATGGCCCTGCCATATATGATGAGCCCTGCAGCTCAGGCTGCAGTGAAGATGAGGGAGATCTTCTTTCCCACAGACATCTTTGTCTTGATCCAGAGGAAGAAGAGGTATTCCTGGTTGATGCTCATATGCCAGATACTCCCAGTCAGGAAATAGAGGAGTGTGATTACAAAGGCCACACTGCATATACAGTGATTGAAGCTGCCCGAGATACAGGCTGCCTACCAGCCATGGCAGGCCTTAAAGAAGAAAGCTTATATCATGTTTTGATTTATCCAGTGGCAGAATACATGGAGGCCTTGATTGGCTTAGCCCCTCAAGCATTAATCCTTTGCAAGAGCCAAATACATCAGAAGTGGTCACCACTGGTGGTGGCGTCAGTTTTGAAGATCCATGTGCAGAGCACCCTATGGTTGCCTCTGATGAGTAGTCAGTTTTTCTCCCCTTTTTTACTATTTCTTGACTGGCTACACTGGCATTATGATGTCACCTAGAGCATCAGATATTTCCAAGTAGAGTATGGTAGGTAGAGAAACTATGAGGCCAATAGTCTAATCTGGTCTCATGGAGTAGTAAGGGTAGAAATAGAGTAGGTTTATTTTCCTATTTGTAAAAAAATTATGATGTAAAGGGTTTGCAAGTCCAAATGCACCTAGAAGAAAAAAAGTTAGGACTATAGTATGGGTAGGTAGTTGTTTGGGAGAGAATTTCTGTTGATATGATATCTTCATGATTTGTGGAAGTTGATCCAAGAAAGAAAATGGATGGGTCAAGTACCAGGAATCTGGCCTACACCAAAGATCATTCTCTGAATTCTTGACTCCTTCAAGAAGAAGCCATCCCCATGTGGAGCCACTGTTAGCCCCCTATGAATTTTTTGACAAGAAAACAGGGAGCTAAATTATTTTTTGAGCCTTCAAGGAATGCATTTCCCATGAAAACACATCATCCTTGAAGCCTCCTTGTGCCTTTTGTCCTTTGATAAATCCTCACTCTTCAGACTGTGGATAATCCGACAAACTCTTCAGTAAACAATAACCACAGGAACTTGAAAACCAAAAATCCTCACTACTGTTTCCAATTAAAAAACCTCTCTGTGTGTGAAGAAGAATGCCCAAAAAGGCCTTTTCCCTCTTATTTCATCCCCACTTAACCTCTGTTTCTTCACCTTTTTTCCCCTCCCTTAACTCCTCATTAACCCCTTAAAATCACCCTAACTCCCCTTTTAAGCCTTATAATACCTTTATTCGGTCTTAAACACTCTTTATTCCTTCTATCGAAACCCATTTTAAGCCTTAAAAAGCCCTCTTTTTTGCTTAAAATCAACCATTTGATATATCAAGCTTAGCCCCTTTTCGGCCAGCCCCCTCAAACCAATTCCCCATATGCCCTGCGCCCAGGACCAAGCGCTTAAGCCTTGGGCGCTTATCGCAATTGGAAGCTTCATGGGGCGCAGTTTCTTTGTTCCACCTTTTTTCCCCGATGTGATTGGACTATGGCCTATCGACTCCCGCAACGAGCTCCGTCGTTGATCTGAAAATATCTAACGGTCCAGCGTGAATCGCATCACGCCCGTCGCTCCTCCCCATTCGCCATTCTGATCATATTTGAATCATCGATCTCCCTGCCAGATCCGACAGCTGGCGCGTAATCGCACCGTCGCAGTACCAATCCCATCGCATTTGATCTCCACCGATTGGTGACTCCTGATTCAATCCCTGTCATTCACTCCCTTAGATCCGATGGCCCTCTTTTCTCCCGCTCCATTTCTGTACCTCCATCCTACTCCCAACCGATTTAATCTCCACTGTTGATCCCTCAATGATCCGACAGTCGGCGCTTAATCACACCATCGCCAATCGGTAAAGCTTAATGTGTCAACCCCTGTTTTCCCCCGATTGCGATCCTCCGATTTGATCGCGATCGTCCGTTTGATCCAAGATCCATGGTCCACATTCCATCGCGTCTTCATTATATTTCTTTCATTGAAACCTCTACAAAGTTTCATCCGATGACCCCCACCGTCGATCTCCTCCTGAGATCCAATGGTTCACAACTAATCGCCCTCCACCCGCTGTACCCCACCATCCAATGGTCCTGCTTTCATTCATTTTCATTAGTTTCTTCCCATTCTACATGTTTTTCATCATTTTTCCACTGCTCCGCCACCGCTTCCACAGGCCTCCACAACACTCCTTCTGCCACCCCCTGGTTTTTATAATTGGTTTATTTCATTATTGCAGGGTTTGTAGAGTGGAAATTTCGCTCTACCTCCATAATCACAGCCACGATGATTCAGAAACAGAGAGGCCATTACAATAACAACAAAGTGAATTAAGAAAGAGGATTACAGGGGTTTAAGCCTGTTATTGAATAATTAACGCTTAACCCCGTGTTCAAAAGAAGAAGGCGCAGTTGGAAGATTAAGCATGCTAACGAGTTACATCAGTGCATTCATGTCAGCAGAGCATTGTTTCTCCAAAAGGACACGTTCCTATAGAAGTCTCCATGCCTCCTCGAGCCCTTAAATGTATTTCACTAACAAAAGCTTCTTCAAGACTGTCAAACAGCAGTTATGGAGGTATGGAGAGGCCTACAGACCCTTCGATCTAGGTCACTTATCCCAGAAGGTAGCACAAAGTTCCAAACAGCCAGAAGGACTTCAAGAACACATCTGAGGTCAATATCGACCTGACAGGGACCTCTGAACTAGACCATAGAGTACGGCACTGCAGAACCATTAAGAAGAGTGGGCTCAAACACTTCCTCCACTCTGTCTTAATGAATCAAATTAAATGAACATCTACTCCTACTATTTCTCATTTTCCTATAAGAATCTGCAAGAACATATTGTAAAGGGTTTGACTTGGCTGTTGCTGCAGCTAGTGTAGGGATTCCTTTGACTGTTAGAGTAGTTTTGGGAGAAGAGTAGCGGAGTAGTTTGTAATGTAGTAGGATAGGAGGAGAAAGTTTGGATTGTATTAGCCATTGAGCTCAGTGTATGTGACTGGTTTTGCATCAATTAATCAAGCAAATTTCACAGGATCTTGGTCTATTACTACAGGTGATGTTTCTCTCTTTGCATCATTTATTTACATTATTCATGCTATTCATTGGTATTCTGTTACGCATCAGAAATCTGGCATAGGATATACGCTTGCATGGTACCCTATGTTTCTGCTCTCCCTACCTTTGATGTTTTCTACTGAATGTGAATCTAAGAGCAAATGCATGTAATTTAACCAGTGTAGCAGTTGTTATTCACTGCTAGCTGATGTATGAATTCGGGTTTGTTGCTTGGATGTCCTAACTGGTGTCAAAGTAGGGAAGGTTAAAAGTCCTTCTCCGATCTATAGACTCTAGCTCTGTGTCAAATCTATCTATGTTTTTCCCTTGGAGCATACTAAAGCAGACCTGGAGTTAAATGACCTCTGGTCCGATCTATAAGCTACCCTCTTTGTGACTTCATCGAAAGCTGCCTTTGAGTATGTCCAAGCAGGTTGGGAGTTAAATGACCTCTGACCTGATCTATATACAGAAATTGGGTTTCTTTCCCTTCTTTCACCTTCACTCTTAATGTTCCATTCCACCATCTATCTAAAAGATCCTTTAGTATATATGACTTGCCCTCTGAAAGCCTTGGCTAGTTGTGTGCAAGTAATCCCCTTTCATGACTCCATAGCCCAATGGATGGCACCTTCTTGACCTATCCTCTTTTGTCAAAACATCCTTCTGCTCTGCTCCTCTCCTTCCATTACTTTCTGAGTCTATGATCTCATGACTCAACCCAACAACCAACCAACCAAATCATTTAAACCCCCCCTCTGTGCTTCATACCTAGCCTAATACCTCGTTTTGAGCTTCAAAGATATATCATTCTTTGCTTTATTTGGAGAGATCCCTCTCCGGGTCCAGGAGGGCTAGATCCTAGGGCCCCAAAGTGGTTATGATGTTGTCTCATATTTTGGTCTTGCCAATCTGACCAAAACATGAGAACCCCAACACTTCCCAAAGAATATTTTTGAAGTTCTTGACATCTTCAAGAATATTCCATCCTCATGTGGAGCCACTGTTAGCCACCCATAATTTTTGACAGAGCAAACAAGTGGCTAAATGTTTTTCTGAGCCTTCAAAAGATACATTTCCTCTGAAAATATCTCATTCTTGGAGCCTCTGTGTGCCCTTTACCTTTGATAAGATCTTCATTGCTGTTTCCATCAAGAAATCCTCACTGTCTGTGAAAAATTATGCTTAGAAAAGCCTCCATTTGCCCCTTTGTATCCCTGCAAAATTCCCCACTTTAAACCCCTTGTTTCCCCTTCTCAAATTTCCCCTTTGACCCCCAAAACCCCTTCCTAAATATTCTAAACCATCTAATTCCCCTTTGCAAACCATGTGAAATCCCTCCATTTGATTTTAAATCCCCTCTTTTCCCTTACCGGAACCTCTATTCAACCTTAAAAACTCTGTTGTTAGGCCTAAAACCCACTTTTTACCATATAATAGGCCTAAGCCCCTTGCATCTAAGCCCCAGCACCTTCCCTGCATGTAATCGGGCGCTAATACCAAGCGCTGAGACATAAAGAGCTTATCGCAATCGAAAGATTGGTCGGGAGCACGTTTCCTTTGTTAATGAAAAGTTCCGATGCGAGAGAACATTTGGTTTATGGGACTCGAAAGCATTACCAGCCGTTGATCTATACAGATCTAACGGTCTGTGCGAAACTCACCACGTGCCCCATGACATTCCTTTGATACCCTCCGATGGCGATCTCCATCGTTGATCTTTAAACTATCCAATGACCATTACACCACCGTGCCAATTGCCAATCGCAAGTTCTTAATGCGCCACCGTTTGTATCCCCGATTGGCCGATCCCCATTTCAATCCTAGCCGTTGAATCCACAACAACCAATGGCCAGGATTTTCTCTTACTCCGCCCCTGTATCACCGATTGGTCACCCCCGATCCAGTCGCAATCGTCAATATCCCACCGATCCAACGGTCCATATGTAATCATAACATCATTCCATCAGAGTTTTTGGCCTCCACCTTCTCCGATTGTGATTGGATTGTAGCCGTCCATCCTGCTTGATCTGATGGCTCATATTCCTCCCGCCCATTAACCTACCCCTCTGGCTTTGCTTTTCCTCTTCAGATCTTAGTCATTCATCTCGCTGATCGGACGGCCCACATTCAAACTGCCTTTGACTTGTCCCCACCTTACCAACCGCGCAACTGTCCATATCATGCTCCAGCCATCACTATTAGATCTCACGGCCCCAGGTCCAATGGCCAGCATACATATCGCGTTTTTTCTTCGTCTAAAGTTTAACAGTTTGAAATCATGAGATATGCGTGGTATTATTTTTCCACGTGTCAGGCGGCGGACCATATCACGTGATTTTGGGAAAATTCTAAAACCGTTCTTTTGCAATGCGAAAACAGTGGTTTCTCTTCTTAAAACCACTTCTTCTCTTCCGCCTCTGAAAGCTCTTCCATGGAATCCCGACCATTGATCTATATAGATCTACGGTCCTCATTACATCTCGCATTTCATTCATAGTTCTTCATCATGCTACCAAAGAACTTCATTGTGGCATCTCGATCGTTGATCTCCTCCTAAGATCTAACAGTCCATATTCCATCGCCCTCTGCCCATGCCGGTCCCACCATCTAAAGCCCCATTTCATGTGTTTTTCATTGATTCCCTGTGTATTTCATCCGAAGGTCGAAACTGAATGTTTTACATTAAAAATCTATTGTTCTGCCCACATTAAAACTTTAGTGTTTACATTAAAGGTTTATTTTTATTGCCTAACCTCTTAAAGGAAACCCTCCCAGAAAATCACAACCGTCGATCATCGCCACCAGATCCGATCGGATGGTCCACAATTATTCCTCCATCAGACCTTCATCAGATCAATTTTCCACCATTTCACAGCATTTTTCAGCCGTTTTCCATTGCATCCACCGCATTCATCTCTGTTGCGCTGCCATTCTCACAGTCTTCCACAGCATTCATCCTCCCTCCCGCATGGATTTTCTTAACATGTTTTTGTGTTTTTTAGGGTTATAGGCAGTGGAAACCGCCATTTCTCACAGTCACTGTCATAGTGACACAGAGCGCAGAGAAGGCCATTTTCCGAGCAAGAGATTGCAGAGTGAATTCCTGGGAAGGTGTTTGAACGAAATATGTCATTTAAGACCAGTGTTTAACTCTACAAAACCATCCAGCGCCATTAAAACTCCATTTTCACAAACAGAGACAGTCACGGAAGCGGCAAAGAGTATCAGTGAAGAATTAAGGAGGTTTAATGCCCATTATTGAAGATTTTAAGCCTTAATTAAATTTTTAAGGGTGAATGTACCATATTGAAGACCGTGTGATTAACACAGAAGACCTAATGAGGCCTAAAGCACAAGAAACAATTCTATCAGTGCCTCACATCAGTAGAAGGTTCTTTCCCATGAAAGGATAAGCCCCATACTATTTTTATGTTACATTGAGTTGGTAAGAAGATCTAGACCCTGACAGAAAGTCCTAATATTGCCAGAGCATTTGTTATGCAGTATGGCAGGCCTGAAAGTCATTTCTCTGCCTTTTTTCATTACCAGAGTACTACAGAGTACTACAGCCTAAAGTACATCAAAGAACATACCTGGAGTTATTATTAGCCTGTCGAAGACCACTCTTTCACCCAAAGAGTACTGAAAATCAATGCATGGATATTAAAACAGAATGGGCCTCGAGTCACCCTTCTTCCTTTGTTTTATTGTTTCATTTAAAGTTCTATCTACCTCCTCTACCTCTTTTTAGCTATAAAACTCACGAGGAAACACATTGTAAAGGTTGTCAGTTGTTGATCGGATATCTGTGAATTGTAAGTTGTTTCTCTTGAGATATAGTCCTGTGTGTAAAGTTGTAAGATAGGCTGAGGGGATGATTTCAGACTGAATATCAAGCTGTTGGAAAATGTTTTATATGACTGGTTTTGCTCTTTAATATGACAAGCACATTTCTTTGGATCCTGATTTAAAGCAGCGGTGATGTGTTTTACCTTTGTCTCTATTTTCCTTCTGTAATTCATTACATTTCATTTCTCTGGTAAGAATCAGAAATATGGCTTAGGATATACCCTTGCATAGTACCCTAATGCTCCTGCTCTTCCTATATTTGATATTTTCTACTGATTGTGCTATCTGAGGACTAATTCAAGATAATTTAACCAGTGTAGTAGTTGTTGTTCACTGCTAAATGATGTTTGAATTTATGAAATCTGTTCTTAGATGTTCTTGTCTGGTTTTAATTGAAAGAATTGGGATACTGGGAGTTTAGAACGTTGATTCTATCTCACTAGGGTATTTTTCAATCAATTGAACCTTTCTAAGTTCCCTTAAGTTGAATGTCGAAGCATTGAAAGTTCAAATCCTTTCTCTGATCTCAGGCCTCACCTTTATGTTTAAATCTTAAGTGTTTCTTGTTGTTTGAAGAGTTAGCCTTTTAGGGGTTGGATCATAGGTGTTTAAGGCATGCCCTGTCCCTAGATCTACTTCCTAGGTGTTCACCTCAGAGGTTTCCTTGTCATTCACCTTCATTCCTTACCATTTCATACCACACTATCATCTTTAAAGATCCTCTGTTTTAGATGACTAGCCCAATTGAAAGCCTTGGATACTGAATAGCAAGTAAACCCTTTTATGACTCCATTGCCCAATGGTCTCGAGTGTTCTTTGAATTATCCCCCTTTACCTAGAGTCATTCTATGCTCACCCTTGTCTTATATTGAACCCTCCTTTCATGTTTCCCAACAACCGAACAAACAAACAAAACAAAACAAACCTTGTGCCTTATAACTAGCCTAATATCTTGAAACTGAACTTCAAATACTTATACCTTTGCCTTTATAGAGAGATCCATCTCTGGACCTAGGAGGGCTAGATCCTGAGGTCCCAAAGTGGTTTTGATGTTGTCTTATCTTTTGGTAGAGCCAAAACTTCCAAAACATAGGAACCCCAACACCCTCGATGGAGTATTCACTATACTTACCCAACTTCCTTGGTATAGTGAAAGAAATGGGATAATAATTTCTTTTCTTAAATTTCCTTCGAGCTCTCAAAGCTCACATTAGATGTATTCATCGTAATTTTCTTAGAAATATACTTCCAATGATACTAATTTTTTCTACATCTAACACCAAAATCTCAAATTATACTCTCTTAAATTTTCATTAACTTAAAAGGGTATTTGCCTTTCTACCATGTGGAATATCACCCCCATTGTTGCTACACTCAGAAACCCAGAAACACATGCCACATGTGCATGTCCCAAGTGGGGTTCCTGTTCATAGTTGAATGAGTATAGTTTTGTAAATATATATATAAATTCTACGTATTTAACTCTGTGGAGGTGTAACAACCCAATTATATAAATTACTTGTCTCCCATCTACCCGACTTTTTACTAGAAACCATATTTTGATATATCGATTATAATATATCAAAATATTTTATATGAAACAGTGCACAACCTTTGCCACAATTACGAGTCTTTGTTACAAATTCCTCACGACCTGGTCCTCAAGCTATGTCCCTCGCCTCACACCAAAATCCAACCTTGATGCATCCTTGAGCTCCTGCCCTCGGTCTTAGTGACATGGCTATATGGGATTTGTGGTTCGACTTTAGGGCTAAGATCCCCACCTTCATCGAATTGTTACAAGTTATCATATTTCAATATATATATATATATATATATATATATATATATATATATATATATATATTAAACCGAAAACATGGTCTCCCCTTCTCTTTACAAGTTAACGAGTTAAACGAGTTGTGATATATCGTTTACAACACATCGACCTACATTATGTCATATCGAGGTTGTAGGTTTTTCCCGACATTAGAATTGTTAACCTCACACCAAGTCCTCGCCCTCAAGGCCAAGACCCTTCCATTTGGTTCATACATCAAGTCATCCCTGACCTTTAACTCTGGATTGATACCTATGTATGTTATATAGATATGTATGTATGTATATATATATATATATATATATATATATATATATATATATATATATATACATACATATCTATATATATATATATATGTATATATACATACATACATATCTATATATATATATATATATATATATATATACATATATATATATATATATATATATGTATATATACATATATATATATATATATATATGTATATATACATATATATATATATATATATATATATATATATATATATATATATATATATATATATATATATATATATATATATATATATATATATATATATATATATATATATGTACTCATGCATTAAGTGAAACATAGGCCTTTATTCTTGTTATTACACATGTGCATGACTAGGCCACATCCATTTTCAAAATTTTGTATAAATTATTGATTGCAGGCAAGAATTGGTCGACCCCTAATTATGTGATAATTTAACATTGAAAGGAAGTTCCAAATGTGGTGATTAGCCCTTCATTGATGACATGACTAATTTGACTGTGCACGTAGCCAAGGTAATAAAGTGTGCATTAAGCCCATAATTCCACTACTTGGGTTAATACTCTCTCTCTCTCTCTCTCTCTCTCTCTCTCTCTATATATATATATATATATATATATATATATATATATATATATATATATATATATATATTGGTTATAAATCAAGCGCATTCCCTTAGTGCATTGCAGGGATTGGATTAAAACTTCCATTCAGTGATGCATTCACTTCGATGAGGACTATACACCTCTTCGTGCCACTAGTACTAGTGAAATTTTTTTCACTCAAAGTGTGACCCATGCCTCCCTTCACTGGCCAGTGATATAATTAAGTTACCTTTGTCCAACTCAATAATTAGGTTCAAGATTGATTAGTCTACCATAAATTTGTAAATAGGTATCAATGCCTACTATTTTATTACACCAACAACATAATGATGTATTAACCATCATGTACAAAACTCACATGGATGTTCATATGTATGTATTTACTGTATGAAAGACACAAGTGAAAAAACATATAAGACATGCAAAAATTGCTAGGACCTCATTACTTTAGCCATAGGAGATGTTGCACCTTTCATGCAACTAATAGTAAGGTATAATTTTATACCTAAATTTTCCTGCATAAATGCATCAATATCAAACCACAGTTTTGATTCTCATGTGCAATACAACAACTTTACCATAAAGAATTTGAGGTTGTGCACAGTGTGTGTGTGTGTAAATATTTAACAGTTCTCACACACAATTTCATCACGATATTCATACCCCATTTAAATTAACATCAACAACCATAACAACCAATTATGAAACAACCAAGTTTCATGTATTTTCTTATACATATCTAGAGCCATTTCAGCTCATGGACATAAACACATATTCAATTCTACTAAAGAGAAAAGATATAATTATATCAAAATTTAACTGGAAATGGAGTTAGGGAAAACAACTCTCCACCCAACCATAGACAGCCACATCTAGTCCTCACTTGTACCTTTCACCTTCTAGCCAAAATTCTAAATAATAAGAGGTCTTTTGATCAAGGATTCAAATCAACTACTAATACAACCAAGGACTCTAGAGGTTCTCCCACCTCCACCCACCAACTAATCTACAATTAATAACATCATAGGGAGTCTAGAGACCTACAGTCTCCACCCTTCAACTTGAAACCATGTGGTTCCACCCAACTTGGGGATTCCAAAACCCACAATAAAGATAAAACTACAATAAGGATGCCCCTAGAAATCCTATAGGTATTTTTCCAGGAATAATTCCTCCACCGCATCCCTAAGTAATTTCCGAGAAAAACCATCTCTTCCCTTTGGTCAATGGGGAATTGAGAGGAAATTAATTACTTTCCTATAAGTGATTTCTTCCTACCTTGCTGCTAACCAAAGCATCATTCCTTTGTTACCTTGCATTCTCTTTCCTTTTTGACTTCCTTCCTCTCTATCTTGCTATGTTTTCTTTTTCCCAAATTTTCCTTCTCCTTTCCTCTGTGTCTTTCTTTGTTGTCTTTTCCTTACCACTCTAATGAGTCTCCTCATAGTACTTTGAATGATATCCTCCTTTCCTTATGCTTTATTTTTTATGTATTCCCTCCTTGTTCCAATCCTTCTCCTCTACTGCATTATTTTTCCATCTATCGAATGATATTTTTCTTTTGATAATGACCTCTACCTGCCACATTCTTGCCATCCAGAGAGAAGGGTGCCACATATATAGCTACCCCATATATTTTATTATGTTGGTTAGCTTGTTACAGTGGGTGGCATATACGTCCCACGAGCTGGAAGCCTGCCCATTTCCTCTTTAATTATTCTTGTCCTCACTGCCTTGTCCAACATTCCAAAGAAAGGACGACCCTCGTCATTTCTCTTGCAACTCCATAAATTTTTAAAACACCATGCCATTAAAAATTCACTAATCATCCTTCAAGAGATGACATAAACATTTCAATTTTTCTCTCCTACAACAAGAAAATATCCAACATCTCGAGTAAGTAGCCTACCCTAGTCTCTAGAATTCCCCCAAGTAAGTAACATCCCCCAATCTCTAGAATTTTTGTCCTTGAACTCAACCATTTTGTCAAATATTTATGTAAAATAGTTACAATGTATTTCACAATAGGAAATGATCGGGACTATGACAAACCCATCCCCTTTGGGGGAACACCGTCCTCGGTGTTATTTGTCCATATACAACACAAAAGACACACTTGAAAATAGAGATATTTTTCCATGGATATTTATATGTTTAGATCTTTACATAATTTGCAAGTTTCTATGCATTTTCTTCAACCAAAAAACAAAATGATATGATAAACATCTATTTATAACTCAACCATATTCTAATTGTACTCCTTGCAACCTTTTGATGCTTTAGTTGTGTTCAATCCAACTTGGATTCGTTATTTTCCTTAGAGTGTTGCATGCCTCCAATGTCCAACATGGTTATCCTCGTGGTCCTTGTTTCTTCAGTGAATAGTTATTGGCTCATTTTATTTAGCCACACTCCCAATGTGATCCTAATCCTAAACATCAATGTTAATGGCCCAAAAAAAAACTACTCGCCAACCTACCCTTCTCTACTTCTCAATCCCTTAGGAAAGCTGGTCATCTGCTTCCCTTCAATCACTCACCTTCCAAGTTTAGACATCCCCTTCTCTGCTTCCCAGTCCCTCGAGAGATCCATATCTTAGCAAGGTTTCATCACATTGGAAGGGTCCCGAAACCAAGGCATATCCTAGCCTCAAAACTATCATATGGTCAATCATAGGATGATTTATGACAATCTGTTGGCACCATTGGTGATAGTGTCCCACAATGGCCATGTTTCTAAAATAAAGTTTACCAACATGATACTGCATGATCTATTTCCTTTGTTGTTGTTGCTATTATTCTTTCAACCAGCTCCAACCACCCAACAGAGAAATTTCCATGTTTTCCTACATCAAAGCAGATAAATTTCCATTAGATTCATCATAAGGAATTATAATAAATTCAGATCATACCTCATTGGTAGATTATCAATGAGGTGAAATTTTCCATTCTATTCTAGTTCCTCTCACAATAAGAAGAAGTATCCCATAGATGGATTCATAATTTATAAAAATATGACATCCAGTTAGCTCAAAACCCAGCCATCATAAATCAAAACATTAAGATTATTTTCATAATTTAGAAATTCAAAATTATATGAAATATTGATACTTATCTTAATTTGTTCATTGCTTCTTATTTTTCCCTCACTGCATTGGTTTCCAAGCTGAAAAACATCCAATGACATTCTCTCTTGTTGTACCCACACTAGATATGTTTCCAAACTCGGAAAGCACCTAGAGCTTTCTCTTCTCTTCAACCTCGTACACACATTGGATCAATTTCCAAACCAGCAAGTTCCTAATGCCTTCTCTTCTCTTCAATTTTAAACTTACTAGGTGGTTCATCAACCCCAAGGTAATCACTTGGCATAAATTAATATTAATAAGCCCAATTTATACCTCGTGAATATGGCCACTACCAAACTAGGTATTCTTCTGTCATCAGGAATATATGTGTATCCCACACCTTCAAAGGCCCATGCAACCCCCATTATGGGCAGTCTTTCTGTCTTAACCAACACATGCACAGAAAATCCCATACCTTCCTGTCCCAACACATTACACAATTCATACACATATACACATGATGTAACAAAAAAACAAATACACATGTATAGCACAACACATACACAATACACACGACACGTCATGATATGTACACAACAATGTTGAAAAATCTAGAGACCACACTGTATCCATCCACAAACACTAGGAAAAACCACCTCTATTTTCTTTCCCATGCTTCACCATTTTCATCCATGATACAAATCCAGGCTCTATAGTTTATCCATGCTTTTCCCAGCATGCTGCAGATCACATTGCTTCCATCCTGCTAATATATCCTTCAACATACCATATTAATAATACTACATGGACACAATATAAGAACCATATGTACACGATATTAAAATCACAGTTAACCATGGCTACCCTTTCCCAATTAATTCCTCACATAATCACAATCATAATAATACCATCCATTCATTTTCCAAATGCCTAAGCATGATCAATCATTATTTCACAAGAACAATATAGAAAATAACATGTTATTCACAATGGCATCATATACATTTATTCAATCGTCAACATGATTATGAACACAACATATATTCATCTATGTCAAACAAGGCTCAGGGTTAAGAGAACATCTTGCATTCGTGCAAGAATGTATTGGATTGAGAACCACGGTTCCCAATTTAACGAAGTAATTTGTTACCCAAATTACATTCCTTGTTATCTTTTCCTATGTTTTCATCACCATCACTCTTGGTCTATACTTTATTTATTTTTCATTATATAACATTTGCTTGGCCCAACATTTCATGCCATGTTGTCCATGCACGATTACTTTTTAAGATTTTGTGTATTTCCGGACAACATCTTTGTTCCTTCATTGCATCATAAAAAGAAGAGTGCGTTTATAAATATATGTAATAAACCATGGCATTTTAATGTTTAGAATAGTCCCTCTTTTATGCCATTTTTCATGGATATTCTGCCACTATCCATTTAATCCCATGGAACCAACCAACCCACTGGTTGTCATATTTTTCCTTCTTGCCTTTGACTACCATTTATTCATGCATTAGGCTTCATCCGAGTCTTACATTTCCTATTGGGTTCCACTCATCACTTCCCTAGCTCCATTAGTTTTCCTCTTTCTCTAACAAATTCCAAAGACACCCAAAACATAGAAGGAAAGAACAAGAAGAAAACAAAGGAAACATAGAAGTACAAACATTGACACAAAACCATAAACAAGGTGGCATGGTCATGCACCAATCATAGCCAAGATCATAACTCAAGCATAAAACCAATTGTGAAACACCAATTGCACAAAACTTTCAACATACACAATGACTTGATCCCCATGGGTCCCGATGTTTCCAATGGTTCATAAACAAAATCTCAACTCAAACCTTCTTCAAGGTTTTATGGTAGCCTCTCTTACCTTGTAATTCCTTCCAACACGTTGCCATATACAAATAATTGTTAATGAATTACTAAATATAACAATATACTAGTTGCCTTTCCCTCTTGTACCAAGCACGTTGTCGTACAACTGAACATATATCTCAGTTTACATATTATTCACATGTCTCAAAATCCATGACATAAATAAACCAATACTTTTTTTCTTTGAACATAAATTTTCAAAAACCAGAATTCATACGTGCACATGCATGTATAAGCCCTCAAAATATTTCAATTTCCCTGACAAGTTCAACTATAATTGGAAGTCGACTATTATTCCCAAACCAACATCATTAAATTCATTAAGCCTCTGTACCAAGACCAAACAACAATTTCAATTCGTCCTTTATACCAAGGCTAGTAATCAAGGCATCTGCAACCTTAAGGAAAATAGTTAGAACTATTTACCATACCAACATTAGCTCATGCATATTTATACCTTTACAGGATTAAAATTCAGCCTTTTCCCAAAATTATCGACCTTAATTATTATTATTCTCTCTACCTAGAGCATATGTAGCTTAGATTTTAAATCACTTTTGAGAAATTTATCCTTATTACTATGTCTAACAATCATGGTACTTGTAGGAAATCTCAGGTTAGCATAATTAATGTCATTATCCTTAAACAATATTCACCTTCTCCTATAAAAAATTTGTGTACAATTTATGACCCTAGTGTTATAACTAGTTCCTGTTGTATACTTTGAACCTTTCCACATGAGTGAAACTTCAAAAAAATAGAACAAATCAACTAAAATTTTTCCAAATGATGCAAGGTTGAACCTACTTATACATTTAATGGCTCAACCCAATAACCATTCTACAATCTCACTATCTGTGCCACATTATTCAATTATTTTACCCGTTATACCAGAAGAATACCCCATGAAGACAAAATAAGTATAATGGAGAGAATGATGAAACATGAGGAACTTTATGATAATTCAAGATAAAATCTAATATTGCAGTCTCATGGGTCAATTACATGCCATTAACATATAATAATTTTTTAATAGCCCTAGTCAAAAATCCATGTAATACAGTTAATAAAGGGAAAATAATAACCAAGGTCATCGGACACGTATTTGAAGTTGAAAGTTGGGAAAAAAAATCCTAGTGGGTGTTCATTTGGTTTATTATGGCTAAAGGAAATTGGAAAAGGAAATGCCAAAGGCTTTGGAAAGAAAAAATGACGTTTTTAGCAATTTATCTATGAAAAAAATGGAAATTAGAAGAAAAGGAAGGTGAAAGGTCATAGGTTTAATGTGAGGAGGAAATTGAAGGAAAATAATGGAAAATGAAGAAATTAGAGGCCTCATTAATAAAAAGGCTTCCGAGGATCATTTGGTACCTTTTGTCAATTCAATTTTTGATCTCTATCTCTCTACTCTCTCTCTCACATAATCTTGTACACTTAGAGCATTCTTGGAGCATTTTAGCATTGGATCAAGAAAATTAAAGGATACAAAAGGAAAAGGGAAGAAAAGATCAAGAAAGGAAGAGCGATATCAAGCAGCTACAACGTGATTACTTGCAGTCGTGTATTTTTTTATCTTGTTTTCATTGTCATGGGTTTTTCCATGTGTGATAGTGATTTTCAACCTTTCCTTACCATTTCCTAATATCCATGGTGTGATGGGTTCTCTTTCACTTCGTTAAGATGGATTTCTGGATGTTTCGAAACTCAGTGGGGTGGTCTCTGAGATGAACACAAGGCCTAGTAATCCTTGGATCAGTGAAGGTGGGATTGTGGTAAAGACAGATTTTGTGTACCTCAGTGGGCCTAGGAATCCTCGACCAATGAATGGAGGGATATATGGTAAAGCCTAGAGTTTTTTTCCCTTGGTCAAGCCTAGGAATCCTTGACGGGTGAATAGCAGGATATACTGAAAAATCCTGGAGGGTGCAGTCTGAATTAGGCCTATGAATAATCAAGTAGTGAATGGAGGGATACATGGTAAATCTTAGAGACTAGGAGACAGGAAAATTCCTCACAATGTAGGTGGAGAAATATGGAGGCATCCATGCTTGTTTAGGGCCTAGTGATCTAGTGGGGATTGCAGTAAAGCTTAAGGAAACCTGGATTGGTTTTGTTGTGATTCCCACATTCATGTTTGGAATATGGCATGGGGGTGATTGGATGAAAGAAATATTTGGTTTAGCCCAATCTATGGTCGATTGGTTCATGGAAGCCCCTGAATTGGTTGATTTTTCATTCATTAATAAGAGCTCCTACTCCTTGGTATTTCATGTGTAAATGTACCAGTTCATATGTGATTTTTATGGTTGTTATATCCTTGTTATTTTTGTTAGTTATATGTTGGTTATGAGTATATTTTATGAAAGACTTGATGTATGGATCTCATCATGTTTTTATTAGAAACTGAATGAAAAATGAATATATGACCTAAAAGATGATAATGCAGCTATTGTGATAAGGCATCAATGCTTCTTTACGAATCTCATATAAATATGAGACCCCTATTCTAAAATTTGTTTTTATGACTTGTAGATTACATATTTGTGACATGTTTGACAAAATTCTTATCATGGTTAGTAGGGGTTAGATCAAGTACTTCTGCCAATTATTATTTAGTATCTTTGTTCAATTATTATTATTCATTTGTGGGAGTTTCATGAAATTTTGGGCAGTAGCCTAAGACCTGTCCCTGAAAAAGTGGCTCAAAATCTGGGGTCGTTGGCTCAGAACTGCTTGTAAACTTCCATAGTTGTTGTCATGCCTTGTTGTGGGAGCAACTGGAAGGCTTCATTCACATGCATGGCTTGTCATGGGAGCGGCTGAGGGTCTAGATCAACAAAATGATAAGTTTTCTCAGGGGTTAAGCACCTGGAAGGGTTGGTTTCCTCTTGAAGGGTATGTATCTCCCGAGGAAGGTCAGGTTGGTTTTGTTTTGTCAGTTACACTTCCTTAACTATACATGAGGAGTTAAATCACATCATAGTAGCCTTTCATCACTTTTTTACCACAGTGAACCGGTTAGCTTGGGTAAATGTGGGAGGAGTTACCTTCACATTACTACAACTAGTACGAGTGAGCAACCACCAATATTGTCACTCTCCAACAGAGTTATGAGTCCTTTGTCTACAAGGTCTACACAATAATTTTTTCTTTAAACTCATCTAGTTCGAGTATTAGACATGGATGCCCCATCTCATAATGATATAACAACCTTTTATAGGGCCTCAACCAACCATTTTCACAGGTTATACTTTGTTCCTGAAACAAGAAAGGGTTTAACCACAAGAACAAGCCTTCATAAGGTAAAACATAACATCAATATATGAAAAAAAAATCGAACTCCATTGATGTTATTGGCCTCTTACAACATACAAACTATGGAATCTTTGCATCCCAACCAATACATATACCACCTTTAAACTCCCCACCTTACTGTCAGTGAAGTGCTTACTTGCTAACCGAACTTCCATTGTTCATTTAGATAAATGGGGTAATGAGAATTTGTTTTTTACTTCTCTCTAAGTTTTCAAAACTCAAATTGGATGTCACTATTACACTCGTCTCAGTGAGATTTGTCCAATGATGTACAATTTTTCCCAATTTGGACTTTAGGATCTCAAGTTATGCTCCTTTGAAGTTTTGTTAGTTTAAATGAGCTATCTTCTCGTTTATTTCCACATGTCACCCATGTGGTGCTCACATGGAATGCCCCAACACTGCCATCTCACATGGCCACGTCACATATCTGACTGTCATGTACCTCACATCGCTTCCCAAGTGAAAATACTCATCCTAATTCCAATTATATTCATATGGGGGAATATGTATACACACACACACACACACACACACACACACACACACACACACATGCACACACACATACACGCGCGCGCGCGCACACACACACACACACACACACACACACACACACACACACACACAAAAAACCTCTTTATGCATTACCACGACCACACGACATGACCAAAGGTAGAATCGTCGATGCCTTGGGCGAGGAGCTACACACAGACAACCCTCGTTATGCATTACCATGACCACATGAAATGAGCAAAGGTAGAACTGCCGAGGCCTTGGGTGAGGAGATACAGTACTGTTGTGCCATTTGACAGTGTATTGGAACCCAGGTAGGACCATGTGGTTCTCATGTCAATATTTGTGAGGAGTCATAAGCCTAAGACTAAGGCTAGGTTTGCATCTCATATGACCATATCATTGTAACCATGGGAGAAGGCATGTCTCCAATGAGCGGTGAAAATTTTGTTGTGGGAATTAATGACTGCAAACACCACATGATATTTCCCCTTGTGACATCAGCAGGGGAGGGGTAATTTCTAGCCACAACCATGATCGTCATATGGATTGTGGAAAGCAAACAGTCTATATCTCAGTGAGGATTCTTCACCTGTGACGTCGGTAGAGGAGGGTCTAGATCTTGCCTACTGTTAGATGGAAAAAACGACGGAGGGTCGTCAAACCTTGACCATAAGCCATCCATGAAAAACCTTGTTCGTGGGGGTAGCAAAAAGGAATATAGGTCATTGATTGGTTCAACAAGTGTGAACTCTTGGATGGTGGGGTTATCATTATATATGAAACCATACTTATAATGGTACCACTATAGGGTAGCATTAACATACGTTGATTGTCAGGTAATGTGTAAGGAGGGTCGTTTGTTTGTGTGTGTGTGTGTGTATTATATATGTATTAGTTTAAATGAGTTATCTTCTCTTTGATTTCCACGTGGTGCTCATGTGGCATGCCCCAACACTTGCATATCACATGGCCACATGGCATATCCAACTATCATGTACCTCGCATAACTTCCCAGGGGAAAAGCCTTGAAATCAGTCTAATTATATTCATATAGGGGCATATGTATAGCTTTATGCATAATTACACACACACACACAAATGACCCTCATTACACATTACCATGACCACATGACATGAATAAAGGCAGAACCACTGAGGCCTTAAGTGAGGAGCTACAATACTTTTGTGTCATATGACAAGGTGTTAGAACCTGGGAATGACTATGTGGCACTCATGCCAATAGTTTTTAGGTGTCGGAAGCCTAATCATAAGGCTAGGTTGGAAACTCATATAACCATATCAACGTAACCATGTGCAAAGGCATGTTGTCAATGGGCGATGCAAATTTTGTTGGGGGAATCAATGACTGCAAACACCACAATACCCTTCCCTCTATGACGTCGACAGGGGAGGGGTAAGTTATAGGTTGTGGAAAATGAATGGTCGAGATCAAGGTGGGGATTATTCACCTGTGATGTCGGAGGAGGAGGGTCGATGTCCTGCCTACCGTCGAATAGACGAAATGATGGAGGGTTGCCAAACCGTGACCGAAAACCTTGTCCATGAGGGTAGCACAATGGAATATGGGTTTTTGATTGGTTCAACAAGTCTTAACCCTTGGATGGTGAGGTCTTCATCGTATATGAAACCATACCTATAATGATATCGCTGCAGGGTAGTGTTAGCATATGTTGATTTCCATGGTAATGTGTTTCAAGGGTCATTTGTGTGTGTTTGTGTGTGACAAGGATTTTCACCTGGGAAGCGATGTGAGTTACATGAAATTTGGATATGCCACGTGGCCATGTGAGATGGTAGTGTTGGTGCATGCCACATGAGCACCACGTGGGAACCACATGGGTTCCACATGGTAATCAAATAGAAGATAACTCATTTAAACTAATTAAACTTCAAAGGAGCATAATTTGAGATCGTGGAGTCCAAATTGGCCAAAAATTTATATCACCTGAAACTTCTCATCGAGATGAGTGTAATGGTGACATCCGATTTCAGCTTTGAAAAATCAGAGAGAAATAAAAAAAAAAAAAAAAAAAAACTAACTACCCCATTTCTCTAATTGAACAAGGTATGTTGGGTTAGAAAGTGAGAAATTCAATTAGGATAAGGTGGGGTGTTTACAGTTCCTTAACTAGAATTACAAAACCATGGGTTGAACCACCATGCACAAAAAAACCACCAAATTTGAAATTTTTATGTTGACAACTACCAAAAATGGACATAAACGATCATCCAATCATTATTTAGGGGCTCCGCCCCCTCGACAAGGGGGCATGCCATCTCCCTTGTGACTCCCCTATTGTGACCTACCAAAACTTGTTGCATTTATGGCTAAGCCATGCAAAGAATATTAAATATACCAAATACCATTTAAAGTAGAAAAAAATGTGGAGATTTTATTTAGATCTATTTAGAAGTATAAGAGACATTGAATAAGTCATTTAGAGTGGGAGATAGAGTTTGGTTATAAATTAACATGGAAAGACTATAGGTTCTTGATAGAAAGATCAAGGCTTTGTGGTAAATTCTATTTGAGATATTGGAAAAGATGGGAGATAATGCTTATAGACTTACTCTACCCCAATACGTTCACTTTTACTCAATAATGGATGTGGAGAATCTCAGACTCTATGATCCCTCCATGTTGGATTACGAAGAGGAGTAGGTTGTGCCTTCCATAGAAGAATTTGCACTAAATTATTAGGAAAAGTTGGGAGAGGAGACAATTTAGTAGAAGAGATAAAAAACTACAAGATAGGGGTAGCATGAATTTTGGAAGACTGGGTTGAAAGGACAACTGCCAGGAAAAAACCCTTAATGCATATGGGGCTAGCCACATGTGGGATTTCAAGGATATTATAGAAGGTAAAAAAACCTTTCTCTAATTAAAGGTTAAGGAAGTAAAAATCCTACACATATATGGGTAATGGATGATGCCGGACACTGGGTCGTTAGGAGGAGAAGCGGTTCCATTATATGTCATTGTATTTTTCCATAGTTGAGAAGAGCATCTATGCATGGGAATTTAGGGAGTAGAACAAAGGGGGATAATATTTTTCGTGGCCTTATAGGCCACAGGTCTCAGGTAACTTCATAGAGAATACCTCTTTCTTTGTATTTTATTATTTCTATATTAGAAAAAATAAGGTAGAGAGACCTTACCTTTTAGTTGGGTTTTCTCCCATACATGTTTCCTAGGGTAAATGTTGTGTTTATTTATGGATGGTCTACATAGTTTACTATTCTTTTTTTTCTTCTTATTTTATCTATTTCATACATTTTAAAGCATAAAAATAGTAACTAAAGAGTCTAATATCTAAAGGAAATTAACCTTCATTGTAAATATTTCAGTATTTAATCAGATTTGTTGTGGAGAAATTGTTTCAATGGAATATCCACAATGATATATATATCGCTTCTTATGCCATAACCAAAGGTCCATTGATTTACAATGGTTTCAATTTCATAGTAATCTTTCTACCCTACATTTATCTTCTTGTCAATGTTGTAGTTACAATTAATCTTGTGATGATGATCGACTCAAATATTTTTGCAGGAAGACACTTCCTTCAAGTTGTTATTTTCATACATGAAATTAGCATAAGTTTTGTTTTTGGATTTACTATTGTCATAACCAGATTAGAAATCCTTGAGAATTTTTTTTGCTTGCTAAGACAATATGGACTCATTTACATAATATTGATATTATTGGGATAAAGAAGAAAGATGATAAATATAACAATTATAACATAGTTGACACAACCTATTTCTTCCAAAAAAACCTATAACTTGTCAAAAGGGTAGGGTATATGGGACGACCTTGCTTAACTCTTAGACTACAACTAGTTTCTTATTACAAGTTCTTAATGTTCCTAAAATTAACAATAACTATCATACTATTTATAATATCAACATATTTATATCAAATACATAACATTAAATCAACATAATAAATGGAACAACATATAATAAGTTTTTCGATTCATATCAAATGTGGAGCAATAAAAACAACATGGGTGTTCTTATCATGATTCAAAATCAAATTCATTAGCCTGTATAATAATGAATAGCAACTATTATGGTTAATGTAATAATATTATCTAACATCCATCTAGGATGATAGGCTATAAAAATTCTACAAGTTCCATGTTTTCACAATGATACCAATTTCTTTTTTATAGTCATTTCCTCTTTGAATATTCAATTTATTCTTTACTTCCTTGACTTTCCTTGACTACGTTGCCATATTTTTTATATTAATAGATATATAATAGTCTTTTCGTGATGTTAATATCTAGACCTATTTGTCTATATTATTAGGCATAAGTACAACTTGTAAGATACCTCACACACTTGTCACTTCCCATTCACATCATAACGCTCTATAATATATCTAAGCCAAGGGTGTGTGATATTGCAATTGACAGAATATGATGAGATATCCTCAAGGATGCTACTTCCCTTGTAACTCACAATGCACATAGATAACAAAATTAAACAATTGCAATAATTATTTTTCTTCAATAATGATGTTAAGAGAAACAACATTACTTTTAGAAGAAATAATGTTCCCCTTTTTCATGTTAGAACTTACAAACAAAACTTAGTTGATGACATTATTCATTTCATATTTGATCAATTGGTTGTATTTCTCTTACCATTCTTTCTCTCTTCAAGTCGTGATGTCCTCAAAGAAAGGTTGATTAAATAAATGTTGATATTTCTAATAATCAACATGAATACATCTTACACATTTTCAATCACTCAAATCATATATAAACTAATTCATATTACTATAGCTAATTTTGGTTGGTATATTTCTTAATGTGAGTTTATAACATCATAGTTTTGATTCACGCTTATCTCATAACAACATAAGTTGTTTTTATCAAACCCTTCATATCTTATGTTGATTTTGGAATTTCTTGATCTAGTCAATAGTTCTACTGGTATAGGTTTCAAGAACTAACCACAAATAATACATTCATTCATGTGTATCAATTTTTATGCAACTTAAAATAGAGATCCAAAAATGCAACACATATATTTAAAAACATGATTTATTCCCACTAGCTAACATAAAAATAACATGATTGCATATAGAAGAAACTTAAATCAAGTGGAATTATTTGTTTCGTGTTTGTTTGTCTTAGCATTCATACTCTCTTCAAGAGATGGTTGCCTTAGAGAAATGTCTAACAAATAAGTTTTTAAGTTTTCATTCACTATCTACCAATATCCTAGAGTGGTTGGGAGCACAATTTGTTCTCCCATCCACCTAGGTTCAATTCCAAGGGACATGTTTGGCTTGTTGTGATAAGGCTAGAAGGGTAGGCGCCCCCAGTACAAAGCACATTTTGTACCTTTCTATGTCATAAGTTATTTGTATATATAGCTTGCAAGATGTTGGATATATTGTTGGTATTATAGTGGAAGCTAGTAGATTTGATCCTAAACTTCACCCAGATTGCTCCAACAAATTAGTGATTCACCATAGTTAAAAAATAAATAAAAATGAAAAACTTATAACAGTAATTCTCAATTCATTTCATATTAATCAATTGGTTGTATTTCTCTCACTATTCTTTCTCTCGTCAAGTAGTGACATCCTCAAATAAAGGTTGACTAAATAGTTATTGATATTTCTAATAATCTACAAGAATCCGTCTTAGATATTTTCAATCACCCATGTCATATTTGAACCAATAAGTCATGTTTATGTAGATAAATTTGGTTGGTAGATTCCTTAATGTGATTTTATAATATCATGCCTTTGGTTTATGCTTATCTCATAACAACATTTTCTTTTATCAAAATAGTTATTGATATTTCTAATAATCTACAAGAATCCATCTTAGATATTTTCAATCACCCTCATCATATCTGAACCAATAGTCAAACAATCAAGGCAAGGCAGGATCTCATTCATTCAGGGATTGTGATCAACAAGGATTGCGCAATGGAGGCAGGCTGTCAGGAGGCAGTAAATTGGCGCATGTATTTGCCAATTTTTTTATGACAGTGTGATACGATTGTATATTGTACTAAGAGCTCTTGGATTAGAGTTTTGTATGAGATTGTTTCATGATCCATGATATATACATAATATATGATAGTGGGGTTTTTAGCTTTATGCTTTCTCGGTAAAAGCATCTGTGTTATGTGTGATTGATCTTTCTTCATGTGTTTGCAATTGGCGATTAAATTTCCGCAAACATTTTAGTAGAAGGATTTTGTATTTAATAGTGGCATATAATTGTTAGATCAGGAAAATCCATGCTATATATAATTGTATTAAAATTTATACAATTATTTCTTTCATGTTTGTTTGTATTACCATTCATCCCGTTTTCAAAAGACGGTGTCCTTAGAGAAATGTCTAACAAATAAGCTTTCATTCACTATCTACCATTAACTTAGAGTGGTTGGGAGCACACTTTGTTGTCCCATCCACCTAGGTTTAATTCCAAGGGACATGCTTGGCCCATTGCGATAAGGTTAGAAGGGTAGGCACTCTCACTACTTGCCCCTTTCTAAGTCATAACTTATTTGTATATCTAGCTTGCAATTTGTTGGATATGCTATTGGTATTGTAGTGGCAACCAACATATTTGATCCTAAACATCACCCACATTGCTCCAACAAATTAGAGTTTCACCATAGTTAAAAAAATAAATAAAAATAATTATAACAATAATTTTCATTTTAAAGACAACTTTTAACTCTGGGGAAACCAATATTCACCAAACCACTAGAGCTAAAATCTTTAGACATAGCAAATTACAAAACCTAGATGATAGCACTCGACCTAGGCCACACCAGCCCTAAACTAACTAGATCTTTTTAGCATCCACCACGTAAGGTTTAAGCCTCAACTAGTTATGCTAGTGAAATTAAACACATTTTATAATTAATAAAAATAATTATTATTATAAATAAATTATTTTTCGTACTATATATAATATAAATATATGTTATTATTTTAATTCTATTATATATATTATAAATGTATTTAACATGTTTTTTGAGTTATAAACACATTTATAATAAATTGGATTTTATCATTTTTTAACCATGCAGATATCCAAATTTAGTAAATTCTTTTTACTAAATGTAAAATTAAATCAAAGACATTACCATTTTGCACTTCATAAAAATATAGTTAAATGTAACTTAATATGAAATATGTTTTATTAAAAAGCTATAAATAAAATATAAAAACACTAAATCAATCTCAATCAATCTCAGCCTACCTTCCATGAGAAGGTACAACAATTTAAATTTTATGTTGTCAACGTTATTTTAAGTAATGTAATTGCACATGTTAAAATAATATGTTACATAAAATATACTTAACCAACATATTCATATCTCCATGTTGCTTAGACCAACAAACAAATAAATTATTGAAGATGGTAACCTGAGCATTAGTATCTCTCTAATGTTTATACACAAAAGTCAAATGGGCAAGGGAATCCTTAGTGTTGTCGTGGGAAGTGTCAGAAATTGTTCTTTATAGTTGTTTTTAGAAATTTCATCTCTGGTTAGGAAAAAGAGGAGTAACTTCATTATTATAATTTAAGTGTGTTATAAGAGCAGATAAAGTTTTATACACCATTATTGTTGTGTTTGGTTTTGTTACAAGTTAGTGACATTGACATTTATGACATTATTTCAAACTATATAACATTATATTATAATCTTTATTGACCTTGCACCTTGAAATGATTTTCACAAAGATCTTTTCATGAAATGATTTTTTTTTGTCTGGTGATAGTAATAATTTAAGATGCATGAAATGATTTCAATAGTGAATAATACTTAAATAATTAAGTTTGATTATTTTAAAATAATGAGTTTCCTTGATAACCTTGGATTGGATATGTGATCTTTCATAGACTCTAAGGTTGTACAAAATTGATAGTAAAAAAAAGATAATGACACACATGTTCTTAAAAGTTTGTACCTGCATGTTATGAAGTGCATGTGCATTTTTCTCTTTTTAATAATAAAAAAAGGTTATGATTTTTTTATTATTTTAAGGTAATGATGCATATTACCTTAAAGGTTATGATTCTAGAATATTGGAACGTTACATTTCATCTGACAAGCATGAAGAAAAGTTGTCGTTGCAACTTATTGTCATTCATTGTTTCAATACGTTTTTTTTCCATTCTTTTAAGATAGAACTTTAAGATATTGTATATGAATGGTTATGTTTATATTTTAAAATTTTCTTAGTGTATTGAAGCATTATATTTGACTCCATGAGGATGAAGAAAGGTTGTTATTGTAGCTCATTATTATTATTGTCATGGTTATTTATTGTATTTTTTATATTAATTTTTTATAAATTTAAGATATTATATATGAATAGTTATGTTTATACTTTTAAATATTTTTAGAGTATAGGTATATTATATTTAATGTAACAAGGATGAAGAAAGGTTGTTATTATACTTCATTGTTATTATTGACATTATCAGTCATTGTTTTTTTATATCATTTTTTAGAAATTTAAGATATTGTATATGGATGGTTATATTTATATTTGAAATTTTTATAAATTAAGGAAACAAAAAATGTCAACACTGAACATGTCAATCTTCAGACTCGTTCACGCCAGTATCACAAGACACCTGCCAAGTCTGTTACTGAGTCCCAACAAAATGTTTCCACGGAGTCCATTCCATTAGCAAATGGTCCTTACAGATCCCTCAGCCTAAGGCAAAGGTTATTAACAAGATCCCCAAAAGACCATTATGTCGTAATGTTGCTTTATCCAAAGCTGCCCATACATACATCAAGTAGATGACTTGGCGCAGTCTCTTGCGCCATGTCAACGTTGTAAGTTCTCTAGTCGTTCCCAACCCAAAGGAAATATCTACTTAATGCCTTGGGCATTGTATATCCTTCAAATGATCACATGATCATCTTTGACATTGACCAATTATAATTCAAGTGTGTCATAATAGCAGATAAATATGTTTTTAAAACAATTGTTTTATACACCATTATTGTTGTGTTTGATTTTGTGACAAGTTAAAGTGACATTGACATTTATGACATTATTTCAAACTATATAAAATTATTTTATAATCTTTATTGACCTTGGACCTTGAATTGATTTTCACAAAGATCTTTCCTTGAAATGATTTTTTTTGGTAGAGTGATAATAATAATTTAAAATGCATGAAATGATTTCAATAGTGAATAATACTTAAATATTTACATTTGATTATTTTAAAATAATGGGTTTCTTTGATAAACTCAGATTGAATATGTGATTTTTCATAGACCCTAAGGTTGTACAAAATTGATAGTCAAAAAAATGATAATGGATAGTTCTGGAACACACATGTTCTTAAAATTTTGTACGTGCATGTTATGAAGAGCATGTGCATTCTTCTCTTTTTAATTAAAAAAAGTTATGATTTTATTATTATTTTAAGGTAATTATGCATATTATTGTACATAAGGAGATGTTTTCTAGAGTATTGGAACATTATATTTGATCTCACAAGCATGAAGAAATGTTGTCATTGCAACACATTGTTATTAGTGTCATTGTTACACATTGTTTTATTATATTCTTTTTTCAAAACTTTAAGATATGGTATATGAATGGTTATGTCTATATTTTTTAATTTTTCTAGAGTATTGGAGCATTATATTTGACCTGATGAGGATGAAGAAAGGTTGTCATTGTAACTCATTATTATTATTGTCATGGTTACTTATTGTTTTTTATATCAGTTTTTGTAGAAATTTAAGATATTGTATATGAATAGTTATGTTTATACTTTTAAAAATTTCTAGAGCATTGGTACATCAAATTTGATCTAGCAAGGATGAAGAGAGGTTGTCATTATAATTCATTGTTATTGTCATTCATTGTTTTTCTATATCATTTTTTAGAAATATAAGATATTGTATATGGATGGTTATATTTATATTTGAACTTTTTATAAATTAAGGAAATGAAAAATGTTTGATTATGGCTAGATTGAAACTTATAATTATATTTTATAGACTTTAAATATGAAATCATTTTGAATTTACCATTAATAGTTAAGGAAATTCTCAATCCTAGCCCTAATCACTAGGCATAGATACAAACATTAATATAGGTAATGATATTAGAACATTGAAAAACATAACTAGCTCTTTTAGAAGCACTAGAGAACCATCATTGCATTTCCTTTGCTACAACCCCTATGACCTTTGTATCTTCCATTTCTCATGCACAAAATCAATTATGTAATGTTTTCAAATATAGTGCAAAGAATTTTGAATAATATATGATGTGGTTAGATACAAATGAGGCCAGAGACTTACAAATTTCAAAAGAAGAAATGATGACCTTATTTATTAACCTTGGACTAGCAAATACACTTTTGTCACTTAGAGGCATATTTATATGGACTAGTGCGTATACCAATCATTCATAAACAACTATATGGATAGGTAGTTTATCATTTTTGACAAACCTCCTTGCAATAATAAGTAGGTGCCATTGCATTTTCTCAACAAATGTTGGGTTGAATTTGTTTTACATCTCCATGTCATATACTATGACATTGGTGAATTCCAATAGGAAAATCATGGGATAGCACAAGATCGACGGTATGATGGGTGTGGCCTATTGAAAGGTTTGTTCCCTCTCAAGTAGATTCTAACCCCCTTACATGTTGTGGTAGGATTTTTTGGTAGACATTCCCAATTTTGAGGGAAATACTAGAGAATACTCCACTAATCATGTTCAATCATTTCACATGTGGTGTTCCTCTATTTAAAGTACCGACGAATCCATTCATGTTCATTTATTCCAGCACACAGTTACTGGACCTGCGGCTAAGTGGTATGTCGACCAACCTCGTGCATCTCATTCCACTTTTTCAACTCTCACAAAATATTTATTATCATATTTTCAATTACCTCTCCATTATGACACTGGGACTAAACTATTGATTTCATTTCATCAAAATTCGTCCACCCGTCTTTCCGACCATGTCCAAGAATGGCGCAGAAGTAGGAGCACATGTAGGGCTCATGATTTTGAAGACCGTGTCTATATGGATTGGTTTCTTAGATCATTGTTGGCCCCCATGGGTAAATATGTCACATCACACTACCCTCAGACTAAGGAAGATGTGTTCCAAATAGCCTTAAAGTATGACTTGGTTTATGTCCAATATTTTTATCTTTATACCATTCTACCATACCTCCCTATGCCCAATGTTGCCAATTCACCGGGGGCATCTCATGTCGTCGATGTTATCGATGGATCTCTTTCAAACCCTTATCAGCAGTCATATGATCTCCCTCAAATGAGTTATGGTCAACCCGAGGGGGGGACCAGTACCTCCTACAATTATCCCCCTCCACCAGGGAACTCTTATCCAGGTCAAATTACCCCACATGCATATCCCCACTCACATCAGCAGATGCCAGGGCCAGTTGTTTCTCAAACTATTTATTCAAATGTTTCCACTCCTCCATATGTTCCTTATGCATTACCTAACACTCCAGCCCCTCCGGAACAAGTGCCTCAGCCTCCCATTCCTACTCAACGTCTTCCACAACAACCACCTCCTCTTCAAGGCCAGGTGTATTCTAAATAGAGCACGACCAATCCCCCTAAAACCAAAAAGAATAATAATGAGAAAAGTAATAGGAATCAACCATCCCAAGGTAATGAGGGTAACCAAGTTCCTACACCTAATCAACCTCAGGACAATCAACCTAATCCCGCAACCCAGCAACAGGGCGAACAACCCAAGCATAATAAGGTTATTCATACGAATAAGCCTTGTGCATGTTGCAGCGTATATGGCCATTACACTCATGATTGTCCCATTTTATCGTATATGTGTGAAGTATGGGAAACCCAAATATGTACTTCTAGAGGACAACAGCCCATGGCTCAACTTCCTCAAGCCCCTGCTTCATCTCAGCAGGCAATGCTTACCAACCCATTTCCTCACCAAGGATACATAATTTCGCAACCCACACAAGGTCAGGCAGCGCCTCAACCTTCACAATTTGGTCCCATTGATTTTCATATACTCATGGTGAATTTTGATGTCATCAACACTGAACATGCCAATCTTCAGACTCGTTCATGCCAGTATGACAAGGCACCCGCTAAGTGTATGACTAATTCCCAACAAAAAATTTCCATAGAGTCCATTCCATCATCAAATGGTACCTTATAGATCCCCTAGCCTAAGGCAGAGGTTACTACCAAGATCCCCAAAGGACCATTACGTCGTAATGTTGCCTTATCCAAAGCCACCCATACATACATCATAGTAGATGACTTAGCGCAGTTTCCTACCACCATGTCAATGTTGTAAGTTCTCCATTCATGCCCATCCAAAAGGAAATATATACTTAATGCCTTGGGCATTGTGGATCCTTCAAATGATCACATGATCTTCTTTGACATTGACCAATTATAATTCAAGTGTGTCATAATATCAAATAAATATATTTTTGAAACAATTGTTTATACACCATTATTGTTGTGTTTGATTTTGTGACAAGTTAAAAGTGACATTGACATTTATGGAATTATTTAAAAATATATAAAATTATATTATAATATTTATTGACCTTGGATCTTGAATTGATTTTCACAAAGATCTTTTCATGAAATGATTTTTTTTGGTCGGGTGATAATAATAATTTAAAATGCATGAAATGATTTCAATAGTGAATAATACTTAAATATTTACATTTTATTATTTTAAAATAATGGGTTTCTTTGATAACCTTGGATTGAATATGTGATTTTTTCATAGACCCTAAGGTTGTACAAAATTGATAGTCAAAAAAATGATAATGGATAGTTCTGGAACACACATGTTCTTAAAAGTTTGTACATGCATGCTATGACGTGCATGTGCATTCTTCTCTTTTCAATAAAAAAAAAGGTTATGATTTTATTATTATTTTAAGGTAATGATGCATATTATTTTACACAAGGAGATGTTTTCTAGAGTATTGGAACCTTATATTTGATCTCACAAGCATGAAGTAATGTTGTCATTGCAACTCATTGTTATTAGTGTCATTGTTACTCATTGTTGTACTATATTTTTTTTGCAAAACTTTAAGATATTATTCTTTTTCCAGAACTTTAAGATATGGTATATGAATGGTTATGTTTATATTTTTTAATTTTTCTAGAGTATTGGAGAATTATATTTGACCCGATGAGGATGAAGAAAAGTTTTCATTGTAACTCATTATTATTATTGTCATGGTTACTTTTTTTTTATATATTAGTTTTTGTAGAAATTTAAGATATTGTATGTGAATAGTTATGTTTATACTTTTAAAATTTTCTAGAGCATTGGTAAATCATATTTTATCTAACAAGGATGAAGAAAGGTTGTCATTATAATTCATTTTTATTGTCATTTTCATTGTCAGTCATTGTTTTTCTACATCATATTTTATAAAATTAAGATATTGTATATGGATGGTTATATTTATATTTGAATTTCTTATAAATTAAGGAAATGGAAAATGTTTGATTATGGCTAGATTGAAACTTATAATTGTATTTTTATAGAATTTAAATATGAACGTATTTTGAATTTACCATTAATAGTTAAGGAAATTCTCAATCCTAGCCATAATCACTAGGCATAGATACAAACATTAATATAGGTAATGATATTAAAACATTGAAAAACTTAACTAGCTCTTTTAGAAGCACTAGCGAACCATCATTTCCTTTCCTTTTCTACACCCCTTATGACCTTTGTATCTTCCATTTCTCATGCAAAAAATCAATTATGTAATATTTCAAATATAGTGCAAAGAATTTTGAATAATATATGATGTGGTTAGATACAAATGAGGCCAGAGACTTACAAATTTCAAAATAAGAAATCATGACCTTATTTATTGACCTTTGGAACTAGAAAATACCCTTTTTTCACTTAGAAGCATATTTGTATGGACTAGTGCATATACCAATCATTCATAAACAACTATATGGATAGGTAGCTTATCATTTTTGACAAACCTCCTTGCAATAATAAATAGGTGCCATTGCATTTTCTCAAAAAAAATTGGGTTGAATTTGTTTTACATCTCCATGTCAAATACTATGACATTGGTGAATTCCAATAGGAAAATCATGGGATAGCACAAAATCAACGGTATGATGGGCATGACCTATTGAGAAGGTTGTTCCCTCTCAAGTAGATACTAATCCCCTTACCTGTTTTGGTAGGATTTTGTGGTAGACATTCCCAAGTTTGAGGGAAATACTAGAGAAGACTCCACTAATAATGTTCGCTCATTTCACATGTGGTGTTCCTCTAATTAAATTACTGATGAATCCATTCATTTTCATTTATTCCAGTACACACTTACTTGAGTTGCGGTTAAGTGGTATGTCGATCAACCTCGTGCATCTCATTCCACTTTTTCAACTCTCAACAAACATTTATTATCATATTTTCAATTACCTCTTCGTTATGACACCGGAACCAAAATATTGACTTCGTTTCATCAAAATTCTGCCACCCGTCTTTTTGACCATGTCCAAGAATGCCACAAAAAGAGGAGCGCATGCAAGATTCATGCTTTTGAAGATTGTGTCTATATGGATTAGTTTCTTAGATAGTTGTTGGCTCCCATAGGTAAATATGTCACTTCACACTGTCCTCAGACTGAGGAAGATGTGCTCCAAATAGCCTTAAAGTATGACTTGATTTATGCCCAATCTGGTTATCTTTATACCATTCTACTAGAACTCCCTAGGCCCAATGTTGCCAATTCACTGGGGGATTATTATGTCGCTAATGCTATTGGTGGATCTCTTTCACACTCTTATCAGCAGTCATATGATCTCCCTTAGATGAGTTATGGTCGACCCCAGGGGGGACCAGTACCTCCTACAATATCCCCCTCCACCAGGGAGCTCTTATCTAGATCAAAGCACGCCATATGCATATCCCCACTCGCATTAGCAGATGCCAGGGCCAGTTGTTGCTCAACCTATTTATTCAAATGTTTCCACTCCTCCATATGCTCCTTATGCACTACCTAACACTGGACAGCCCCTCCGGCACAAGTTCCTCATCCTCCTATTCCTACTCAACCTCTGCCACAACAGCCACCTCCTCTTCAAGGTCAAGTTTATTCTCAAGAGAGCGCGACCAATCCCCCTAAAACCAAAAAGAAGAATAAGGGGAAAGGTAATAGGAATCAACCATCCCAAGGTAATGAGGGTAACCAATGTCCTACATCTAATCAACCTCAGGTAAATGAGCCTAATCCTGCAACCCAGCAACAGGGCAGACAACCCAAGCATAACAAGGTTATTCATATGAATAAGCCTTGTGCATGTTATGGCGTATATGGCCATTATGCTCATGATTGTCCCCTTTTACCGTAGATGTGTGGATTATGGGAAGCCCAAACATGTGCTTCTAGAGGACAATAGCCCATGGCTCAGCTTCCTCAGGCCCCTGCTTCATATGAGTAGGAAGTGCTTACCAACTCATTTCCTCACTAAGGATACATAGTTTCCCAACACACACAAGGTCAGACAACACCTCAACCTTCACAATTTGGTCCCACTAATTTTCAAATTCTCATGATGAATTTTGACGTCGTCAACACTAAACATGTCAATCTTCAAACTCGTTCACGCCAATATGACAAGGTACCTGCCAAGTCTGTGACTGAGTCCCAAAAAAATGTTTCCATAGATTCCATTCCATCATCAAATGGTACCTTATAGATCCCTCAACCTAAGGCAAAGATTGTTACCAAGATCCCCAAACGACCATTACATTGTAATGTTGCTTTATCCAAAGCCGCCCATACATACATCATAGTAGATGACTTGGCGCAGTCTCCTGCCACCATGTCAATGTTGTAAGTTCTCTAGTCATGCCCATCCTAAAGGAAATATATAACTAATTCCTTGGGCATTGTGGATCCTTCAAATGATCACATGATCGTCTTTGACATTGACTAGTTATAATTCAAGTGTGTCATAATAACAGATAAATATATTTTTAAAACAATTGTTTTATACACCATTATTGTTGTGTTTGATTTTGGGACAAGTTAAAGTGACATTGACATTTAAGACATCATTTCAAACTATATATAAAATTATATTATAATCTTTAATGACCTTGGACCTTGAATTGATTTTCACAAAGATCTTTTCATGAAATGATTTTTTTTGGTCGGGTGATAATAATAATTTAAAATGCATGAAATGATTTCAATAGTGAATAATTCTTAAATATTTACATTTAATTATTTTAAAATAATGGGTTTCTTTGATAAAATTGGAATGAATATGTGATTTTTTCATAGACCCTAAGGTTTTACAAAATTGATAGTCAAAAAAATGACCATGGATAGTTTTGGAACACACATGTTCTTAAAAGTTTGTATGTGCATGTTATGAAGTGCATGTGCATTCTTCTGTTTTTAATGAAAAAAAAGGTTATGATTTTATTATTATTTTAAGGTAATGATGCATATTATTGTACACAAGGAGATGTTTTCTAGAGTATTGGAACATTATATTTGATCTCACAAGCATGAAGAAATGTTGTCATTGCAACTCATTGTTATTAGTGTCATTGTTACTCATTGTTTTACTATATTCTTTTTTCAGAACTTTAAGATATTATTCTTTTTTTTTTCAGAACTTTAAGATATGGTATATGAATGGTTGTGTTTATATTTTTTTAATTTTTATAGCATATTGGAGCATTAAATTTGACCTGATGAGGATGAGGAAAGGTTGTCATTGTAACTCATTATTATTATTGTCATGGTTACTTATTGTTTTTTTTATATTAGTTTTTGTAGAAATTTAAGATATTTTATATGAATATTTCTGTTTATAATTTGAAAATTTTCTAGAGCATTGGTACATCATATTTGATCTAACAAGGATGAAGAAAGTTTATCATTATAATTCATTTTTATTGTCATTGTCATTGTTAGTCATTGTTTTTCTATATCAATTTTTAGAAATTTAAGATATTGTATATGGATGGTTATATTTATATTTGAAATTTTTATAAATTAAGGAAATTAAAAATGTTTGATTATGGCTAGATTGAAACTTATAATTATATTTTTATAGACTTTAAATATGAAAAAAAATTGAACTTACGATTAATATTTAAGGAAATTCTCAATCCTAGCCCTAATCACTAGGTGGAGATACAAACACTGATATAGGTAATGATATTAAAACATTGAAAGACTTAACTAGCTCTTTTAGAAGCACTAGAGAACCATCATTGCCTTTCCTTTGCTACACCCCTTATGACCTTTATATGTTCCATTGCTCACGCACAAAATAAATTATGTAATATTTTCAAATATAGTGAAAATAATTTTGAGTAATATATGATGTGGTTAGATACAAATGAGGCCAGAGCCTTACAAATTTCAAAAGAAGAAATCATGACCTTATCTATTGACCTTGGAACTAGCCAATACCCTTTTGTCACTTAGAATTATATTGGTACGAACTAGTGTGTATACCAATCATTCATAAACAACTATATGGATAGGTAGATTATCATGTTTGATGAAGCTCCTTGCAATAATAAAGAGGTGCCATTGCATTGTCTGAAACAATTGTGGGTTGAATTTGTTTTACATCTCCATGTAAAATACTATGACATTGGTGAATTCCAATAGGAAAGTCATGGGATAGCACAAGATCGACGTTATGATGGGTGTGACCTATTGAGAGGGTTTTTCCCTCTCAAGTAGATGCAAAACCTCTACCTGTTATGGTAGGATTTTAAACAAGATTCATGAGATCCAAACATAGTCTGCCACCCTAGCCAATAACATAATTTTTTATCACCAAAAAATGATTACCTAGCCATTCCTAACTAGGTGGATCAAAATACACCATGTGAGTTTAATTTTACCATAGAAAATTCACTTTCACTATAAGAAATAATTAAATAAACCACTTTTATTAAGTTATTTTCCATTAAAACCCATGAGAACAATTAAATAAGCCATTATTTATTTAATTTTATCTAGGAATAGTTATTAAATAATTATTTAATAAATATTCCTTGTCACATTTGAAGAAATCACCTAAGAATAATTAAATAAATCATTATTTGTTTATTATTCATTATTTCCATATTTGGAATAATTATTAAATCAATATTTAATAGTTATTTCATTTTCACACCTTTCTTAACATTCGTGAAATAATTAATAATTCATTTGTTTGCCAATTATTTCTAAATAAAGGTATTTAACCATTTTAAATATCTTTTCTCTCTCAAAAAATATAATAAAGTATTCCAAGAATTTAGATATAGATTTTGGTCAATAATATTTTATTATTCTCCATTTTTTAGATCAACCCAATATTTTTCTTTAAATAAGAGGGTTTTTCATCCATTTCTCACTATGATCATTATCATCGTCATCATTATTGTCACATATCATTCGAGCTCCCAATTTCGAGTTATACATTGTTTGGGTTTCACACATTAGAGAGAGAGAGGAAGATCTAAATTCTGAAGCGGCGAGGACATCAAAGGACCCATCCCATTGCAGGGACTTACAACATTTTTTAAATCTTTTTTGCTAGGTGTATTAATATAATTGTTTTCTTTCAAAATCCTTTCCAAGATTGGGTTTTTACTCAATTTTATATTTGTTGTTTATGCTTTTAGATTTGCATACATCCATTGTTTTTACAAGTTTTCTCACATATTTGTTGCATATCTGAAGTATGAGCAACCATAATTGTTGTTAGGGTCACTATTAACTGATGACTTAAATGAGGTCTTTTTGGTGCACCCTCCAAAATATTTCATGCTAACAAATGACGACTCCACTAGTGTAAAACTTCAGTTTCCTGGGTGACTTTTGCTTCAGAAGTTTCAGGGTTTTCTGTAGCTATTTTTAGCTTATTTTTACATTTATAGCTTTCTCTCCATTATTCTATCAAATTTCCAGTTACTGGTGTTTTTCTGGTGTATTCCGCAGGTCACAGGTACCAACCGAGCAGAGGACGTCAACATATTCTGAAACCTGTCGTCCGAGATATGTGTAGATAAAAACAGAGTTTTTAAACCCAAAAGTGCATTATGAGAGCAGAACGCCCTATTTGGCCCAAAAACTGCGTTTTCCTTCAAAAACAGGTCAGAAACTACGTTTTCATATTTTTTGGGGATTTTTTTTTCCTAAATTTTTCAAGGTTTGTCGAGAGTAATGTTTTGGATTTCTTGACCTCCATTTCAGCCCTCCTTAGGCCTGGATCTACTTAGTTTGTCTCTTTTAGGTAGAAACAAGCCCCCTTAAGGCTTCTAGTATACTTCCATTTTTATAGGAATGGATCATATTAGTAAGGAGTCTAGGGTTTTTAGTATTTTTAGCCATTATTTCAGGGTCTGGTCCATTTTATTACACTCCCTTTGGATAGGATTTTTATCCTTCATAACTCCATTTTGAGTTTTCTTTTTCCTTGCCCCCTAGGATCCCATTGAGTATCCTTGGTTTGTTGAGCTTCTTACCTATATTTTGCAACAAATCTCACCTCTGACTTTTGTTGTTATTCTGCACCATTTTCAACAACATAGAGCCTTAGATCCCAATCTCATAGACATCAGATCTTGTAGGCCCTTTTCATGTGTTTTGAGTAGATTGTTTGCCTCTTTTTTCCTAGTTGTTTGAGAGCGTTCTTTGGGTGGGGGTTGTGCTTAATTTTATGTTTATTTTTCTGTCATATTTCAACATTATTTATAGTATTTCAGAAACATATGGCATCACAAAACATGCTTAATTTACTCATCCACTAAACACATTTTTTTTCACACACATACATACCTTAAGTGAAAGTGAACTTGGTTAACAACACCAAGTCAAGACTTTAAACACCGCACTTAATAATCTAACACACGTAGATTAAGCCCACTTGGGCATCAAGGCCAACCAATATGTGTAGTTAGGTGTAAGATCGGTGGGAAAGGCTTCCAATAACACCCATCGATCATTTACATTGAGACATAAAAGTTGAGATTTTAGGGAGATTAAAATCCTTCACCATCCCATAGACAAAGTCTGAGTGCGTCAAAAATTCGATTCAGAGGGGGTTAGGCTAGGACATCGTGTGAGTGGTTATCATCGAGGATACCCAACCCGTGGTAGGGAAATATGTGCGTTGTTTGATTTACCAAGAAGCTCAACACTCAACCACCCCCGTGGAATGAAGGTAACCATAGTGACCAATCTTAGGATAACAAATTATAGGACTAGTTGTGGGAAGAAGTTGGTTCCATACCCTACCTTTCTCTTTAGGATTTTTTGAGGAATTAGATCACCTTTAGGATAGATGTAATTTTTATTTTGATAGGATGATTTTGTTTGTATTAGAGTAACATCATTATATAGTTTGTTTACACTTGGCACCACTGCACTAAGTGTTTTATTGTTGTTTGTTACTCTAATTTTTTCTATCATCCTTTATTCCTTTAGTGTTATCTTTGTCTTGACATCATGGCACCACTAAGATGTTTGTCGCAGCGAATTCAAGGTATTCATCCCTAGTTCCCACAAGGATGTATTACTCCTCCCATCAAGTGCGAGTTAATCCTCCCAATCCTCCATCAAGTCCTTCTGACTCTGAGTCTACTAATTCCTTTGATTATGTGTCTTCTCTACCTCATATCGGCACCATTTCAGGCACCATTGTAGGTGCAGGAAAAAAAGGTGGTACCTTGGGTAATGCCACTGGTGGAACCTCAACCAATACAGTCGCTCCTACTCTATTGTTACCCTTTATGGTTGGTTTGAATCTACCAGATTTTAAACATCTTATCAACGATCCCCTTTGTTGGGCCATGAAAAAGGTATGTTTTATCTTCATATTAGTTTGATTTATCATTTAATTTTATGTACTTATCTCCATTTTTGGAATAAATCTAGAAGAAAATATCATGAAAAATGGAAATGACCAACCATCCACAAATTGTATCATTCTGACATGAAAACTAACTTATGCTTGCTTTTTGTGTATAGGAAATCGAATGGGAAAACTATTGTTCAAACGATGGGAAAACAACAACTAAGAAAGGAAAATAAGACCATGTCTTTCTCATACAGACCAGCGGAAGACTAGGGGTATCAATTTTATTTTATAAAACAATCTGATTGACAGTTGTGAAATCCTCAGGATCTCCTGATCTTGAGGATTCACTCTCATCCATTTGTTTTCCTTTTAGATTATAAAAAGACAATAGGTGAAATAGAACGAGACTTTTAACCCGGAAGATGTAATTTATATTATGACAAGTATTCTTGAGACAAAGTAATTACATTGTGGTGATGTTGCATCATTATTATTGAATTCAATGAAAAAAAAAAGTTTCCTTCATAATCACATTCTAAGTGTTTTTCGGCAATGATTTCTGGGGACCTTGGGCCTAGTCACTAGGAGATATACTACTTTCCTGTGTCATATGAATTTCTTTTCCTTTCCATAATTATTCCTTTCTATTATTTCAACTACTTCATAGAATTATACTTAATTCACTGTTACTATAGATCTTGCGATTTTCTTTTGTTGTGAGATAACTTTCGGCTGTTGTCACTTTTATGCTTGCATGTTATTCTTTATTGAGTCCATCAGATTAGTTTAAGCATTGTAATTGATTGTTGCTTCTTTTAATTAATGTTATTTTGAATCCAAAATAATTAGTTATAGTCATTTTCAGACCAGAAGCATGAATACTAGATTGTTGTTCATTTCTATAATCTTTCTTTTCAATAGATAATTTTTAAAGCAGTAATTCTTTGAGTGTGATTTCCGTAGTTCATAAATTGGATTTAGTTTCTTTATACGTTAATTGAAGTTAGAAAGAGATTCATAATTTGTAATTGTCTTAAGGTTTTCTTTTGATTGAACTTTGAGAATTAGAAAAGCGACTATTACAACGATTTAGCACCATTTATTCTTAGATAGATTATGATTTCACTCCACACACACAATTCCAACACTCTTGAAACAAAAATATGAATCCCTGGTTGATGATTAATGTAGGCATTAGGATTTATTTTTATAAGTCACCTTTTTGCACCAACATTTTGGTGACGTTGTCAAGGAGAGTGTTAAATATTGATTTACTTCTTTTGAATTGGATTTTATTACTGTGAAGGATTTAGGTATTGAAAATGAGAGGTAAGAACCTACGTACCCGCAACTAAAATTATTTCTCAAAGCTCGCTTTCCAGCAAATGCACATAGAGTAGATAGAAGTAGATGTTTCTTTTTATGAATGACTAGGAAGAAAAAAGTAGGAATAGATTCCAATCCGCCTCGAAAATCCACCCAACCCAAGGGGTCAGTGACCCTTGTAAGATCAAACTTTATAGACGAAATCATAAGAAAAGAGGAATCTCAGGCATTAGTAGGACCTTAGATCACACCCCAGAAAAAGCTCTACTATAATCCCTCAAGCAGCAGACTCACCATCTTCAGCTCACACCGAGATCCATAGAAAAACCAAAGGGTCTGAACAAAGCTTTTAGGGTACAGAAAAATTGCATTCTGACCCTTCACAAGAGGGAAATTCATGTAGTTTTCAATAAGGGGTGGGAGAAACTAGTGGTGCTACAGAATAAAATCTATAGTCACTAGGACCTGAATCTCCTAAGATCTCAGTTGAAGAAAGGATACCTGATATCCCAGATCAAGGTAGTGCTATAAGACCCCTTCAAAATATGTCTACCAATCCTACCCAAATCAACTTTCCAAACTAGGATATTCCTGAAGGTTATGGCACATCTTTGATCAAATGGCACAAAATCAACCCCAGGGACAAACATCGATCTTGGAATATCCCATCGTCGACCCAGTTGCTAATGCTCCTATGAAATCCATTCCTTTCCATATAATACCTACTTTCCACGGTTTAACCTCGGAAGATCCTGACGCTTTCCTGTTCAAATTTGATGTTTTATGTAGGGTATATGATTATACCACCAATCCTCAAAATCTCAAAATGTTCCCTTCTACGTTAAAGGGAGCAACCTTACGATGGTTTATGGGGCTCGGTGGGAGAACTATTAACTCTTGGGATCAAATGAAAACATCTTTTCTGACTAAATACCAAGGCTACTATAGAACTAGGGATATGAAAGATGAAATCTTTAACATGACTGCAAAAGATAATGAAACTTTAGAAGAATATGTTGAATGATTTCAATATAATTTACAATGGTCTCCTTATGTTGCATTATCTAAATATGTTTTGAAAGTAACCATGATAAAAGGAATGAAGAATGAATGGATAGAAACATTAATTCTAACGGGGAAGGGAGATATTTATCAGGAAAATTATGATGACATTATTCAACAGTGTATTAGGTGCTCTCGAGGCATTACATGCGTCAGACCAACTGGACAAGATTCTACCACTATAAATAATAAAGTTGTTGGCGGCAACGTAACCCAGATGGAAATCGGTAATCTCCTAAAAGACTTCAAAACCGATAGCTTGGGCACCCTCACAACACAGTTTGAAATCCTGCAAGCCAAACATAAACAAGTTATAGCAGAACAAAATTTATCTATTTTCTTCCCACAATACCGAAAGAAACATATTTAGGGGGAATGCCCACTGGACACGGTCCAAACTTGCGCCATCTACACTAAGTACTATGCTACAGAACAATGTCCATCACTTCCAGGATTAAAGGAAGTTTTTAAAGAAGTAGAAGAAGAGACGGAACCAGTATATTTGATGTGCCAACGTCGACAGTTGCAAAACTGACCCATAGGTATGTCACCAGATCCTTCTTTGTTCTTTTCTTCTCCATCATTTACTTAGAAACCAAATTCTGGAACAACATGGCAAGGCCAATCACCTCTATCCACTTGGAAATCTCAATCATTTCCTATGTCACCCTGGCCAAGCCCACCTTTTCCAAAAGTTGGTTGGCCAATTTCTACCCATTTTTGGCAAAACAATTTGTACCCATCCCAATGGGCTGCCTCCATGTCACAAAATTCGAACTGGTGTTCAAACTAGCGGCGACCGCTGGGAATAACTAATCCACCTATGGGGATGGGTCCTCAACCTCAACCAACTTTACTAGCTCTGTATCCCTTGTAGAAAAATCCTCAGTCTCTTATTCTCCCACAACTACCAACCCAACCGAATCCAATCCTAATAACAGACTGGTTCAGCTGATACAGATTGCCTAAAATTCAGATTCATAAATAAAACCAATGGAATGCAGTGAACTGAGGCTAAGATTGGGATGCATCATCTTCCTTGAGGAAAATAAAAATCAACAACAAGATGATATAGAAATTCTTGTCATAACTAAATCCTCGATTGCGAGTCATATAGAAATAAAATAGCGAGAAGACGCGGTCGAGCAACAAGATCCTAAAAAACTTGTCATCACTTCTCCTCCGTTCCCTGAAAGATTAGTAATACCTAAAACTAGTTATTTATCTAGACTTTGATCTCTTAGGGAAACTTAAAAAAAAAATTCTTAAAATTCCTCTCCTCCAGGCTATCCAAGACATTCCCATTTACGCGAAAATGATTAAAGAATTGTGTAAAAAATCCTGTGAAGAAAACAAAAGTTTCACCAACTATCCATGTTGTCGGAACCCTGTATGATCTCATTTTAGGTAGGGAAACACCAATAACATATGAAGATCCATGGAGTCCCATAGTCAGAGTTCATATATATGGCCTCTCTTTCCCAAACACACTAGTTGATTTAGGTGCGGCCATTAACATTCTCATAGTAGAAACCTGTGAAACACTTGGTATCATAGCTCTAGAACCAACCGCCACCTTGTTGAAACTTGTTGATCGTGCAGTCCTTAAACCAAAAGGAACCTTATAAGATATCATGGTTTCTGTTGACTCATGGGAATACCCAGTTGATTTTCTAGTTATTAACGCAAGAAGCCGATTAGATGGAAACCCTTTAATTTTGGGACAACCTTGGTTAGCAACAGTCGATGCTTACATAGGCTATCATACTGGTAGCATGAACATTACAAAGGGGAACACTGTAAAAAAACTTGTTTTATATCCCCATGCTAAGCCAAGTCTTGCCACCCTGAAAACTCATAAAAATCCACCTAAATACCTCGAATAAAACATTCTTTCACCACTTACAGTAGCAGAATCAGGCTGAAGATGATGTAATTAATAATTTTATAAACCAATCAACTATTGATAACAATGTGAAGTGTCAAATGTTGAAAGCAATTCTTGACAATGAAGCCCAAGAAGACCATTTGAAATATGTCGATGACCAGAACATACCTACAACTGTTTTTCATAACAATAGGCCTATTGACATTGAACCAGGCAATATTTTGAACATCAATGACAATTTTTACAGTGACCAACAACAAAAGCTCATTCATATTCTACAAAAATATAAAGGGGATTTTGCTTGGGATTACCCGGACATGAAAGGAATATATCCCCAATTCTGTACACATCACATCTACACCAAAAAATGATTCTCGCCCTATCTGGCAACCTTAACGAAGATTAAATCCACACCTCAAGGACATCTTAAAAGAGGAATTACAAAAGTTGTTGGATGCAAATTTTATTTATCCCATTTCAGACAGAAAGTGGGTCTCTTCGCTGGTGGTTGTTCTAAAAATGAATGGGAAGTGGTGAATCTATGTGGATTATAGGGAATTGAACAAAGCCATGCAAAAAGACCACTTCCCTCTCCCATTCGTTGATCAAGTCCTCGATACACTGACAAGGAAGCGATTCTTCTCTTTTCTTGATGGCTTCAGCGACTATAATCAAACCCAAATCGCCCCTAAAAACCAAGACAAAACTACCTTTACATGCCCATGGGGTATGTTTTCTTACAAAGTGTTACCTTTGGATTATGCAATGCCCCAACTACATTACAAAGGGCCATACTCAATATTTTTCTGATCTGATTAACGAAGGACTAGAAGTCTACATGGATGACTTCACCCCATATGGGGACGATTTCGATCAAGCACTACAAACTCCAGAGAAAGTTTTGGAATGATGCATAATTTGATAGGTTGTGTTTAAGTAACGAAAAATTTCACATGATGATGAAAAAAGGCATAATCCTAAGACACTACATCTCTATGGCTGGAGTACAGGTAGACCCATAAAAAATAGAGGTAATTTTTCTACTACCTACACCAATCACTCGGAGATAGGTATGTAGTTTCCTTGGATATGCAGGGTACTATCGTAGATTCATAAATATTTTTTCACATATTGCTGTGCCTTTGTATGCTTTAACAGGAAATTTTGAATTCAGTTGGCCTGATAAATGTGACATTACTTTTACAGATTTGAATAAACTAGTCTTGACTACTCCATTATTATGTGAACCAAATTGGGAGTTGCCTTTTCATATCTCTACAGATGCGTCAGATGCAGTGATAGGCACTGTCCTTGGGAAAGAAGAGGACAAAAATCCTTACGCTATTTATTATATTAGAAAAAAACTTACCCCTGCTGAACTCAATTATAGAGTAACAAAAAAGGAATTCTTAGCTGTCATTTATGCCATAAACAAATTTAGACATTATATAACAGGCTATCAAATAATTTTGTATATTGATCACTCTCCCAATAAATATTTATCCAATAATCCAATCACTAATGGATGAGTGACCCGTTGGCTGCTACTTTTGTAGGAGTTTGATATTACCATTAAAGACCGTCCAGGAAAGGAAAACCTAGTAGCATATTTTTTGTCATGGGTTCCTAAGACAAATGATCCACTGGCTATGGACGATCAGTGCCTAGATCAGCATCTGTTTTCTGTGGCAGTTAAATTTTTTTGGTGCGAAGATGTTGCAAATTATCTGGAGGTAGGAAAACTACCTAGGCACTTAACAACAAAGGAAAGGAAGCTGATTTTCCAGCACAACACCCGATTTTCTTAGATCGGTGGATACCCATTTCATACAGGAGCTGATATGCACATACGTAGATGCATTCGACAAGATGAAATTTAAGACATCTTGAAGGCCTGCCATGACGATATGTATGGCAGACACTTCACAGATCACAAAACTAGGCATAAAATACTTCATATGGGCTATTACTGGCCCACTATTTTTAAATATGCCAAGAGATATGTCCAGGCATGTGATAACTGTCAGAGGATGGGTCGTCTTAGTCAATCTGATGAAATTCCATTACAACCACAACTGGTAATTGAACCTTTTCAACAGTGGGCATTAGACTTTGTTGGCACATTCAATCCGCCATCAAACCAGAAGACTTACATACTGGTTGCTACAGACTATGTAACAAAGTGGGTAGAAACATTAGCTTTGCCAAGAGCTACAGAAGAAGTTGTGATTAATTTTATTTTTGAATTATTTGTGCGGTATAGCTTACCCAGGGAAGTGATAAAAGATGGAGGGGAACAATTTGTAGGACATAATATTACAGCCACTCTGAGAAACCACCATATCATACATAGGGTCACTTCTCCGTATCACCCGTAGGTGAACAGGCAGGTCGAAAGCACTAAAAAAGTCATTGAGGCAATCTTAACCAAGATAGTTTCGACACATCATCGGGACTGGGCTACTAAACTGCCTAAGGCATTGTGGGCTTATTGCACAACTTGGTGAAACACTACTGGATATTACCCATATCAACTTTTATATGGAAAAGAACCTATTTTTCTTATCCAATTTGAAATAAAGACTCTCAGAACAACCCAGGAAGTGGGACTGGATCTGACGGAGGCACAAACTAAATGAATTCAAAAAATAAATGAATTGGATGAAGCTCGGTTACTTGCTCTGCAACACATCGAAATTATTCAACAACAAAGGGCTAAGTGGCACAACAATCTTATAAAAAAAAAGACGTTTTAGGAAGGAGACTTGGCACTCCTCTACAATTCCATGTTCCAAGACTTCCTGTGTAAATTATAGACAAGGTGGCTTGGCCCATATGAAATTCAAAAGGTGCATAATAATGAAACTCTAACTCTGACCACCATCGATGGGCCTGGCTCTTCTTTTCTGGTGAATGGGAATCGGGTACGTCTTTATCATAAACCACTCACCAGAGAGTCTTTTTTCCAACAGGTACGTGATGATCCCACTATACAAATCTTAGCTGCAAGGAGTAATGACCCGAAAACTTCATTTTTGTGAAAGTTCATTTCCCTCCAACTGTAAATAATGTACATATATTCTTAATAATTGGTTTTAATTTTCCTTTTTTTTTCTTTTCTTTTTTTTTGTTCAATCAATTGAACATTTGTTATTCAGAACAACGAAAAACCATGATTTTTTTGATGTGTTTTTGTTGTTCAATCAATTGAACAATTGCTATTCAGAAAAATGAACAGCCGCAAAAAAAATTTGGTGCGTTTTTGTTGTTCAATCAATTTAACAGCTATTGTTCAGAAAAATGAACAGATGCAATTTTTTCGTGTTTTTTTTTTCAATCAATTGAACAATTGATGTTCAATCAATTGAACAACTGATCTTTAGAAAAACGAATAGCCACAAAAAAGTTGTTGTTCAATCAATTTAATAGCCGTTGTTTAGAAAAGTGAACAATCGCAATTTTTTTGGTGTTTTTTTGTTGTTCAATCAATTGGACAGTTGTTGCTTAGAAAAATGAACAACCATGATTTTTTGGTGTGATTTTTTTGTTCAATCAATTGAGCAGTTGTTTTTCAATCAATTGAACAACTGTTGTTCAGAAAAACAAACAGGCTCAATTTTATTTATTTTTTGTATGTTTTTGTTGTTCAATCAATTGAACAACTATTGTTCAATCAATTGAACAGTTGTTGTTCAGGACAACAAACATCCAAAATTTCTTGTGTGTTTAATAATTGTTGTTCAATCAATTGAACAACCGTTGTTCAGAAAAATGAATAGCTACCATTTTTTGTTTTTGTTTTTTTGGCCCTTTTTCCCATCTTTGTTCTCACATGCTTTACTATGAAGATCATCTTTTTTATTGGAAATTTGTACCCAATATAGATGGAAGATAGGGATTTTAACAACATTATAATTTTAAAGCTTTGATGGATATCTTTATTCATGAAACTTACATGGTTTACCTATATACCGACATGCTAAATATATTTTTTTGGACATACCATAAAAAGATGCATTAGCTCAATACCATGTTGGTTTATTTTTCACAATTTAAATTGATAATTCCCTTTGGTATGAATATGTAGGATAAGGGCATAAATTTTATTGGAATTCTTTTACTTCTTACACCATCCCTAACTCTTAAGGAGTTAAAGAGCCTCCCTCCATTTATAATGTGTATATGTAAATGTAATGCAAGCCTTATTAGAGAGGATAGGGGGTCTCATCAAGAGCCAACCTACCATGATCATAAGGATGTAACAAGTGACATTCCCAGTCTGGCCACCACACTAGGGAAATGGCGTTGTAGAGAGTTAAAAAATTTCAGAAGGACAAGAGGTCTCATCACGAGCAGGCCTGATCACTTTCTTATATCCTACTGAATGGCACTATGATTATTTTGGCTCATTTTTGGGTTAAAAAGCAACACTATCGAGGCTATGGATGCCTGTTGGAAGCAATGGCTCTTCTTATGGTATTGGATTTTTATATTATATTTCCAATTACTCTATATCCCACTATATCCTATTAATTCATCTCCAAAGACGAATTCATCATTGGAAAAGAATTCATTAACCAATACACATGGTAGACTATACTTTTATATGAATTACATCGATAATGTTCAATCAAAGGATACCATAAGTTGTCATCATCTATCACCTATCATGCTTTCGTCATATCTTTCCATTTAAGGGAAAATATTTTCTCATAATGGTTATCTCTCTGTTTTAGCTCCATTTTTCGGTCATTTCGTACCTATTTTTTAAAATCTGCATAGCTCTAAATGTTTCTTACCATATGTATGTGCTCTGACCCTTTTCTGCTGCATTTATGAATTCCCAATGTCCTTCCCTCTTTTCCCGTGCTTTATGGTCATGGACACCCTTTTCTAATTGGAGGGGGGAGGTAGGCATAATGGAACGACATGAGATATAGTTACTAAATTCTGCTGAAAAGTGCTGAAGAGACAAATACTATTATGGCTTTTTAGATCAAAAATACCAAAACTTCAAAGCATTGTATGCAGTTTAGGAAATGTTGTTCCAGACTAAGAACAATGTAAGAAGTGCATGCAGAAGTGTGAATTGTGCTCCTAGAACACAACAATCATGGGCAGAAAATCTATTCGAAGTGAACCCACAATACTTTGGCTAACAGACCAGTCTCGCATGGTACTTGAACACACTGGCTGGCTCCAATATTTGACCAAATTACAAGGATTCCAAATTGAAATAGCATTGGAGTTCTTGAAAAATCTATAAGGCGGACGCACAATTATAAGAGGCAGAAATATAGTAGTATCTGAAGCAATCCTAGCCGAGGTTTCAAGACTTCTAGTAGAAGGCAAAAAGTGGACTGATAAGCATGTTTTGTTGCATGGTGTGGACACGGTATTTCAGGACACAGATGAGCAACTGGTTCGCAAGGGCAAAGGAATCCACCCGGTATCTCTAAAGGAAACATGGCGAGAATTGGCAAGCGTTGTGTAGAAGTACATCACTTGTGACGGACGACAAGATGTGGTAAAACCTAGAAAACTTAAATTGCTAACAATACTCAAACAGAAAATTACGGTTAAATTGCCTTTATTTTTTAATTCTTTATTGCATGACATTGCTAGAAGGGTTAGGAAGGCTAAAGATCCATATACTGTCATCAAACACCATGGATTGATCAAGTTAATTATCATTCATGACTTAGCCCAACAATAATTGACTTGGGACAACTTTGTAAACCCTACCCCACCAGAATAAAATCTAGACACACAGATAGTGACAAATGGTAGAAACAGTGATAAGACAGGGATTGAACAACTCAGAAAAGAATTATCAATTTCGAGAAGAGCAAGGAAAATGAAGACTCCTTCCTTGGCCTCTATCCCAGTAAAAAGAAGACGCTATGTAAGGATAAGCTCACGATAACATGCCCCAATTATGATAGATGAGGCAGGGCCATCTCATACACAACCTATAAGTTCGCGTAATGATTCATTGCAAGAATATGAGGAAGAAATGGCCCGAGTACTAGAGAATTTGGGTGCACACTATGAAGAGAGGGACTAATCTGGAAATACTGAAGGATAATATCTTGACTGGTCTGCCTCTGCTGGCAGTTTTGACAATACTAAAATTTTACCATCGACAGAAGAGGTGGGATATTTGCAGGACTTGAGGGAACCAATTCCCTTTGAAAATGAATTCCTTTAGGTAGAAACCCATACAAAGGAAGCTTATGAACCTGAGAATCAGTCAGGAGACACTGTCCCACTAGAAAATGATTTTGATGTTGGTACAATCCCTCCTGTCCCTGAAAAATATATTGTCCCATTTGAACATAATATTAATGTTGGTGCAACCCCTCTTATGCTTGAAAATTATATTATTACACCAGAGCATTACCTTGATATTGGTACAGCTCCTCCTGAGCCTAAAAGAGACATTATGCCCTCTCCAACAGAAAACCCTATGAAGAAGAAGAAATCAGATAAGGCCAGATTAAGGAAGTTGAGTAAGAAGTAAAGAAATTTGAATTAAATGGTCAAACAATTGAGGGAGTGGTTGAAGGAAGAAGATAAGGCCTAGAAGCCAAAAATATAAATGGAAGTTGTTGAAACCTAAACAGAACCATGTCCTACAGAGGATGTTGACACTCAAACGAAACAACCTTGTTTTTTTTCAATAGAGACTCAAACATACCTTCCTCTGGATTCCGTAGATGTTGTATTTCAAACATATTTTGAGGAAAATGTCCAGAATAATCACTATATTTCCCAAGAAACAACTGAAAATGTTGTGCAAACTGATGCAGTGCCAACACATGACAATGAGACACAGAAGAAGAAACACATCTCTATAATCCTCTGGTAAGAGAGGTTGTTATCCTAGAACTACAAAAGGAATTGACACAAACTCAGCGGGTATTGGCTCAATACAAGAAAGAGGTGGTGCCCCTACAGATACACTAGTATTTGAGGAGGAAATTAGATACACTCACTACAACAGAAGATGAAACTTTTTCCAATCTCAGAGGTGAACAGGAGAAAGTGAAGAGAATGCAAACCCAGCTGCAGAAGGCTAAGGAACAAGTAAAAACCATATGTTCTATTTACTCTAATGTATTATCCTGCCAATCCCCTGCCACTAATTATGCATTATTCTTGTTGGAAAGATATTTATTGTTGAATATTAAATCTGTTAGGGCCAGAAATCCAGTTGAATTTAAAACTACTGCAGAATTCATCCAATGTTTCTAGGAGAAAAATGAGAAGGTAACACATCTCCTATGTGAGCTATATTTGCACATTTTTTTCTTGGAGGATGAAAGGGATGCCAATCCCAGTCCTTTTATTGGAGATATATAGTTCCAAGCATTCCTCTATTTTGCTGAAAACCAAATTAAGTGGGCTAAGACCTATAACATTTTTCAAAAGAGGGAACATGGTTTGGATCTATGGTTAAGAGGAGAACCCACAAAACCCTTCCATATTTTCACTCAACATATAAGATTCATGAAACAAGAGGGGGTTGTGGCTAAACTAGGGCCACTACATAAAGATATTGTATATTCAGGAAGGGAGTATTTCCAGGACATTAGAGAAGAAGCTTTGTTGGCAGCAAAGAAAATATGGAAGGCCTCCACTAATAATGTCAAGAACCGAGAACCATTTGGCTACAAAAACTTTAAAGTTGTTCCTGCCCACCTAAACACGTACAACAATGTAATCCTATGCATGGGTTGTACTTGGATATGATGTCGTTAAAGGTGTCCTATCATATGGTATCCTCCTGAAAGGTATTACTCTGATTATGATTTTCCAGAATGCCATGTGAACCAAGCCCTTACAATAATCAAACGAGAACATGGTTTTAGGTTGTATAAAGAGGAATTCTATCCTGCTTATTCTTTGACACAACTACACCTCAACCATATGATTGCATGAGGACATGCAAAAAGGTAAGAAAGGGAGTATGTTGGGCCATGAGAAAGGTACATTTTATCTTTATATTAGTTTGATTTACAATTGAATTTAATGTACTTATCTCCATTTTTGGAATAAATCTAGAAGAAAAGATCATGAAAACCATCCAAAAATTGTGCAATTCTAGCATGAAAACTAACTTCTGCATGATTTTTGTGTATAGGAAATTGAATGGGACAAATTTTGTTCAAACGATGGGACAACAGTGGCAAAGAAAGGAAATTAATACCATGTCTTGCTCATACAGGCCACCCTAAGACTAGGAGGATTGAGTTTATTTTATAAAAAAAATTGATCGACAGTTGTGAAATCCTCAGGATCTCCTGATCCTGAGGATTCACTCTCATCAATTTTTTTTCCTTTTAGATTATAAAAAACCAATAGGTTAAATAGAATATGAATTTTAACCCGGAAGCTGTAATTTATATTATGACAAGTATTCTTGAGACAAAGTAATTAAATTGTGGTGATGGTGTATCATTATTATTGAATTCAATGAAAAAGACAAATTTTCCTTCGTAATCACATTCTGAGTGTTTTTCGGTAGTGACTTATGGGGACCTTGGGCCCAGTCACTAGGAGATCTACTGATTTTCTGCGTCATATGAATTTATTTTCCTTTTTGTAATTATTCCTTTCTGTTATTTCTACTACTTCATAGAATTATACTTAATTCTGTTAGGGTCCCATGATTTGGAAAATTGGCTAACCAAATGACAAGGTAACATCAGACCAGTCTTTGGAGCCCTAGGACCTAGCCTTCCTGGACTCAGAGAAGCCTCTCTCTATTGTGCGAAGGATGTGAACTTGTTCGCTTTGGATGGTTGATTTTAGGCTAGTTGTTTAAGTATAGTTTGTTTGTTTTTTTTGGGTTGGGGTAAGATGATTAAGTAGGATAGGTGGAATGAGAGAATATCAAATCAATAGGGCTATGGGGTTAGGTGAAGTCAAGGGTGTCTAAATGATGAAGCAGAGTGTATTGCAAGGTTGATTTAGCAAGGTTAATGGATCCTTTTGGTGAGGTATGAGGTGAACATTAAGTTTGGTGAAAAGACTAAGAGGTCTTATACATCTATAATTTGAAGCAATAACTCATAAGGTAGGGCAAACCATTAATCTCTATGAACAATCCTCAAACTGATAAACATACAAGATGAAAAATTCAGTGGTACATAGAAGCATTAGAAATCCTAACTTTGGAAATCCACCTTCAACTTTTTGAGAAAACACATAAGATAAACAAACAATTCAATATATGGAGAGGGAACTCCTAAACAACATATATCAAACTATTGGGAACTCTGAAACAAGTTGATGATCATGGGCAAAGGGCAAGATCAAAACAAGACCTCTTTGTATTAACCTAATCAATCAGTATTCCATAGAAAAGCTTCACAATAAGTTTTTGAAAATTTTTAAATAAGCAGGGCATGCCATGAATCATATTTATAAGCTAACACACTAATCATCTATGAAACAAAGAACAAGTTTTAGTGGGCCTAAGGAGCAATCAAGAATTCCTTAAGATGACCAAAAGAAGAAAACATCAAAGCTATAGCAAACAAGAGGTTTGAGGTGCTTCTATGAGCATATCTCAACCTATACTTTTCTTATCTATAGCAAGCAAGCAGACTGAAAAAAAAATTAGGACAAGAAAACACTAACAACTTAGAAAAGCATCACTATTCACCAAGCTATGGAATCCTGCAAGCAAGCTTCTCCAACATCAAGCCACACAAGTCATTCATTCACTTCATAAAACCAAATATCTTCTCCAAGCTCATAAACCATGTATTTCTCTATAACACATCAAGTCCCAACTATTTACAATGAATCCTCATGGCTTATATAATAAGCAAGGAGGAAGAGAGCTGATTAGAGCATCTAGAAGCCTATTGGCCAAAAACAAATATCCTAACTTGTCCCTGAGGCCTTGCAAGGTCCTAGGCACAAGATATCTTCTAGAATATCTTTTTTGGACCAAAATAGCAAAAAAATTGACTTTTAGGCTCTAGAATACATGATAGAACTTGCCTAACGCACATTTTCTCAGTCACCACACAAGAACGCAACACCCTGTCTCAAATTTTGAAAATTTTCCAGGAGCGTAGCACCAAAAAAGGTCTTTTGCAACAGAGTTTTGGAGGCCTTCCCGTTGTTAGAAAAGGCTCCGTGATGGCCCGTTGGAAAGCTGTGGATGTCTAATTTCCAAATATACCTTTTTTTGCTCAAAATAACCTCTACTAGTTTCCCAGAAAGTGGAAAAATTCAAAGCTTCCAGGAGCGCAGCACCTACTCAAAAAAGAGGGCAGAAAGGTGAAAAAATGGGTGTTTTTGACACTTTTGGGGGACCAAAACAACTCCAATTGAGTTGAAAATTGGTGAGCATACTCCTCTCATGATGGGGAATCCAAAAAAGTGAGTTTCTCCCTTTGAAAGAACTCTAGGAAAAAGCTCCTAGGCTTAAAATTTTGCAAAAAACAAAAAATTGTTCAAATTGTCTCAAATTTGGTAGGTAGGTGCCTCATGGGTCCTTGGAGACCTGTAGAAAATATTGGGCCAAAATACTAAGAGTAGCTTGGTATTTTTCATCTTTTGGTACCAGGCCCTCATTTTGGTCAGTTTTGAGTTTTTCCCTTGCAAAGTGGTTTCTTCATTCATAGTGCCCAGTCATTCTCCTTTGCAATGTAAGAGGTGCCTTGATCATTGCTTGGTACATTTTTGTCTTCATGAATGTCCTCTTCTTCATTATTTGACCCACTGTTGTTTTCCTTTGTCTTTCATTGGAGCTGAGGAGGAGTGCATGGCCCCTTGCTCTTTGGAGGTAGCAAACACATGCCTCTCTCCTATTTGATAGGTAAAGGTGAAAGGGGCAACAAGTTTGACTTGCAAAGTTTGGTCACTAATGACCTTGAGACTGTTTTATTCTTCATGGATGATTTCTGTGTGTGTCCTTCTTACCTTGCTCTTGGATGTCCTTTTTATAAGCATCTTCAACCTCTTTCAAGCTGTCCTTGTTGCCAAGACCTTCAAGACTGCCATGCTCTGTTTTTGCACTGTTAGAGGCACCTATGTTGGTCATTTATTTACTTTCATGACTGTCCTCCTTTTGATATTTTGGTCCACTATCTTCACTATAAATATCACTCTTTATACCACTGTTAGCATTGTTTGTAGGTTCATTTCTTTGGGCACCTTCATTGGTCCTATCATCACTGTGAGAATCATTCCCTTATTTATTTGATGGGTCCCTTTGACTGATCTTTTCTACACTACCCTGTTTATTGTCTTCATTTCTTGGCCCTTTGTCATCATTTCCTTGCTTATTGAAAACAATTTTAAAATCTATTTGTGGGCTACCCTTGTCATTTTTTTCACCATCATAGCTTTCTATTGCTTCCTTGCCACTGCCTACTATAGTGTTTTCAGTGTCATTTCCATCTTCACAAGACCCACTGACTGGACTTGTTAGCTCATCATGGGATTTTGCGATCAAAACTTTGTTTTCTTGTCCACTGTCCTTTTCTTGAGAGACTGCCTCTGTTTCTATGTCTTTAGAGCCTTCTTCTTCATTATGAGACCCATTGCTTTGGCTCCCTTGACCATCATCTGTATCACTGCTTCCACCTCTATTTTCTCTTTGAAATGTCCTTTACAACAAGAAAAGTCTCCATTGAGATTTCTGGGAAAATTTGGCACCTCTGAATGCTTTTTCGGGTGGTGCTGCATTTTTGTGGTAGGAGTGCAGCATCCTGGGTAGGCCCAAATGATGTCTCATTCAACACTGCATGCCTGTGGTAGGAGCGTAGCACCTCCGGGTGGTTGGGGCACTCCTAAACGAAAAGTCGAGCGGTGCTACGTTTTTGTGGCAGGAGCGCGGTGTCCTAGGTAGGCATGAATGAAGTCTCATTCAGCACTATGTGCCTGTGGTAGGAGCGCAGCACCTCCAGGTGGCTCGAGCACTCCTGAATGCAAAGTCGGGCGGTGTTGTGTTTTTGTGGCAGGAGTGCAGTGCAGAAAAGGCCTTTTTGCAGCGGGCATTTGGAGGCCTTCCCGGTGTCAGAATTTGGCCCGTGATAGCTCATTAGAATCTGCTTGAGTATTATTTTCAAAAATTCTCTTGGTTTTCCATTTGGTGTCCATTTACCTATCCAAAAACCGATTCTCCCAACATTGGTCAAAAAGTGTTGAATGCTGGTGCAGAAATGCAGTGTGCTGGTGCAAGCCACTTTTGGATGCCTTCCTCAATTCCAAATTGAAATCATGATAGCTTATTAGAAATATGGTTTAGTATACTTGCCAAATATTCTTTTGGTTTTCCATTTGGTGTCCATTTACCTATCCCAAAATGGATTCTCCCAAAACTGGTCAAAAAGTTCTGAATGCTGGTGCAGAAATGCAGAGTGCTAGTGCAGGCCACTTTTGGATGCCTTCCTCAATTCCCAATAGAGCTCATGATAGCTAATTGGAAATTTGGTTGAGTATAATTTCCAAAACATCTTTTTTTTTTCCATTTGGTGTCCATTTACCTATCCAAAAATGGATTCTCCCAACACTGGTCAACAAGCACTGAACGCTGGTGCAGAAATGCAGAGTGCTGGTGTAGGCCACTATTGGATGCCTTCCTCAATTAAAAATTGAGCTCATGATAGCTCATTCGAAATATATTCAAGTATAGTTGTCATTTCACTCATTAATAAAGTCATTTGGATACTCCAGCTATGAGAACACCTGATGTTCCCAAGGTCACTCCAGCAGTGCAGAAATTCTCCTGTGTCACCTGTATTTTTGACATTTCTCCCAAACCATGATACCTGTGTAAACATGGAAGGATTTTTTTCTTCTTGGGCCTATTATGGAAAAAAAACTCTCTCAAATTTTTCAATTGAATCTCTGTTTGGTCATAAACACAATTTGAAAAAAAACTGGCCCTGGGCGTGACACATGGCTTGTCTTTTGGAATGAATTCTTGTAAAATGATGGAGGCACGATGTTTATGAGCTGGTATGGACTTATGCTAGATGAAATGATATATCAAATGAATCCTTTTATTTTTTTCCTCCTTTTCATATCAAACCCTAGCTTAGTTGGAAGATGAAAATAGGGTTTGGTGTGGGGATTTAGGACTGCCTTGCAGAGGGAGTGGAATGAAGGAGTTAAGGGTTGTATAAATTATTGGGGAAATTTTGGGGGATAGGGATAGATGTTAGGGAGTATGGGAAAGTTTAATTTCAAGAATTGAGTGAGGGGAAGGGGTCCAAAAGGGAAAAACATAGGCCTAGTCTTAAAAAAGTGTCAAAATGTGGCCATAGACTAGGTTTTTTTTAGAAAAATGATGAATTTGAGGGATAGGAGAGATGTGAAATGTTTGGGAATGTATATTAAGGATAGGAGGAGGTTTAAGAATATCAGGATACAGGCCTTATGCATGTTTAACCACAAAGGTCATGAAACCAAGAAAAATGCCCTTGAAAACCCTAAATGGACAATGGAGGAGTTAGGCAAAACAAAATAGAGGGCTGAGGCCAAAGGTGACACAAAAAAGACAAAATGGATGATATGAGCCCATGATGGGTCTTCTGGGATGGGTGAGCGGAGCATTGACATGATGGAATGATGAAATAGTGAAAAAAATTATCTTAAGGATAATGAAGGTAGCGAGATTTCTAGAACTCACAATGTTCATGAACTTTGTTTCTAGAAATCCATAACCGATACTTAGTAATCTTCACATAGTGAAAATTATGGATGACTAATAGTGGCTCCACTTGGGGAGGGCAACTCCTTTTCAAGAGTTGTCCAAAATTTTCAGATCTCTTGGTTTATGAATACTAGTGCCTCATCCATTGGGCAGATTTTTACCTCTTTCACTTGCTGATGCTTGCTTGAAGCTATGATCTCAATAATCTGAAAGACATGATTAGCTCAACTTCATTTCTACCTACCCATCCTACTTGCCTAACATTTTCTTCTTCCTTGGATGCACTTGGAATAGAAATCCCTTGACACTTTCTTCTTTTGAAAGAAAAACGATCTATCTACTTATACTCTTATCACTTCCAAGAGTTCAGATTAGGCTAGTGAACTCTTTTTATTCTCTACCTAGACTATTTGACTGTCAAGATTAAGCAGTATGATAGACTTCATTCTCTAATCTATTGACAAGGAATTTAAAGCATGAATTGAACCAGGATTAGGCAATCTGATTCATCATGAGTCGTGGCATCAAGACAAACAGCACACAAACTTTATTTTCATAAGAAAAACAAAACTAGAAGGTATGAGGGCCATGTTTCATCATTTGCTAGTCATTCCTATCCTTCTCTTTGGTTTAGAATTAAGCATGTGGAACCAGCATCTTTCATTTATAATCTATTTTCTTTTGATAAGTCAAGCTTAAATGATTTGACCAGCATTCTCTCACTAACTTATCAACAATAAATTGAAAACATGTTCAGGCATGATTATGGCTAGATGACTAAACAAGACATTCTTTTTTGCATCAGTAGTGGCATTTAGGCTTGCACACTTTCAGTATTACTATTTTTTGGGTATGGGATGTAGAAATTTGAATAATAGCTGAATTATTTACCGAAATTATCCTGATTACACACTATTTAAGCTTCATGCATAATACATAACCTCTTCTACAATTGATCATCAATTTGCGGAAATAGAAGCAGTCACATGCGCACATTAAAACATAATCAAGCACACATAGAACACAGTATGTAATGGGGAAATATTACAGCTGAAAACCCCCAACTATCTGTATATTATAATGATAGAGAACATGTAACAATCATAGTACAATACTCCTCACAAGTACTCAGTACTATCTCCAATAGTTACACACAAACTAGCTCAGATCTGAACAAGTCACGGGTTCAAATCTCCTCCACAAGTCTGCCTGCCTCTACTACGCAATCCAAGATGAGAATGAATGAGATCCAAGTTCGAATCCCCTTGGCTTGTACTTCGCAATCATCATTGGAAATCTCAATCGATGTGTGTGCAAATCTCATGCACGGCCATAGTCAAGAAGTCTGGTGATAGTAGACTCACCCCTTTCACCCACCTCTAACCTTTGGTCTCCTTTGAGCTTTTCCATGCATTCTGGAGTTAGCTGATGTGTTTTTTAGTTGATTTATGAGTTAATAATTAGTGAATTAATTAATAATTAATTCACACCACTCATCACTAGTGTATTTGTCAGTTATACTAAATACAACTAGTTCAACTAAATTAAACCGAACATAACTCCACCAACTGTCTCATCAACTCCACCAAACTCTGCCACATGAGTTATAATTGAAGTCAACAATGCAATAGCTCAACTAACCCTTAGGAAAAGCGTATCTCCTTCTTTCAGCTGCATGTGCCACATCCAAGCATCAAACTGAAGTGCTCCAAGAGGATAAGATAATGTTTATAGTCCAAATATTATTAAGGGCTAATAATATTTGACTGATCTATTTTTAGACTGGCAGTCTAAAAATAGACTTCGCCCAATGTCTAAAAATAGAGGTCCATCTATTTTTACCAACTTGACCGATCATCCATAAATAGCATCCTGCAACTCATAGACCATGATCCATATGTCTAAAAATAGACTTTGCGACAAAAAATCACTTGTGTGGACCCCACCTAGTTTTGGTGATCACTTTCCAACTAGGATTAGGAAAGATGTTTCAGGATGCCTCCTTCACTATTTCTTGTTGCAATTTTCAACATGGGACTGTACCTTATTTTAAAATCCATCCTTTTTTTTATTCTTTCTATGTTTTTGAGTTTTTTCTCTCTTTTTTCAAAACAATCTAAAGTTTAAAAGATGCTCAAAGGCTGAGCTTATTTTCATTCCTATCTATCCTAATCTAAACTATACATGATATACATTCAACTGGTGAACTCTCTTTTCCAATACAAACAGTCAAGAAGATGATTCCATGAGGGATCTTGGTTTAGCTCCTTGAATATGTGCGACAAACAAAAGGGCCACTCCCATCTTACTTTCTTTTGAACAGTGGTGCCTAAACTTCTATTTAAACCTTGCATCAAACTGCTCTTAACATATTTCACTCCCTCTTCAAATGTATTTAACAAATTAGCAAAGGGATCTCGAAACAATACTTGAATGTGAAGTTTTGGAAAATAAGCTTAATCTAGGCCTGCTTCTTCCTCCACTTGGCTGAGCTTAGGACTCTTTTGGGAAAGAACCTCTTCCTCTTCCTCACGATCATCTGAACTGGTATACTTATCATAGATTGAAATATTATCCTTTAGCAAACATGATGGGTTTTGACTGAATGGGCTGAGTTCTGTGTGAAAACCACCGTGTTGATGAGTAGGAGCACTCCTTGGCAACAAATCTTCTTGAGAAAGAAGAGCAGCAACTTTCTTGTGATCATAAATTTTCAAGTCTTCATTCGCTTCCAAATTTTTTAATCTTTCCTCATCACTTTCATAGCTACTATGCATTGGTTGGTTACCTTTCTCAAGTTGATGAAACTGAGCTTCCTCCCAAAAACCAAGTGCTGAATACTCTGCAAAGTTAGCTTCTATTTGGAAAGCATCATCATTATCAACATATTGATCAAACCTTGGAGAATCATCAATATAATTAATTTCACCAACCGTACACATTGGACTATCAGATTGTTTCTCTTTGAATTGATCTATAAATCCATTTTCTGCTATGTGACAGTTAAGATTAGGAGGAAAATAAATAGAGTCTGACTGCATGTTTATAATTTGATCTATCTCCTCTTCAGTTAAAAAGGGAGGCATTTTTATCTTTCTTTGGATATAACTACAACAATCCACTTTCTCTTGGGAAGGCTGAACATAGGGTTGAATGTGTTCTTTGTTGTTGAAATCAATACCCAAATATTGCTGAATTCTGATTGCATTAAGGTTGCCTTTGATGAACTGAAAAGAAGTACAACAAAGAGGTAAAGACCCTTCCCTTTCTCCCAAACTTTCTGCACTTTCTTCTTCACTGTCATAGCTGAGTGGTATTTGTTGATCACTGTATTTGAGCTATTGAAAATGACTGTCTTTGTCCCACAAACTAATCACTGATTTTTCTGTAGTGTTATCTTGAGTTTGGAGAACATAATCATCATCATATTGATCATATTTGGACATCTTATTCATAGGAGGAATGTCATCTATTATACACACTTGATCAAAATTTTGTTCTATCATATGAAAAGGAGAGTATTTGTGGGCAATAGCCTTTCTTTTAGCAATCTGAAATGATTCAAAGCACAAGGGCAGGGACTCAAGAGGTGTTAGCTCATCTTCCATTTCTGGTTTTGTAATCCAAACAGTCATACCAAGATGATTTGAGGGACTTCTGGATTTGAAAAAGGGTTTGTATTATCCATTTCCTCCCTTACTGATTCATTAGAGCATTCTACCTTGTTTCTATTTTCAATTTTCTTGTAATACTCTCTTAATAGTGAAGCACAAGATGTAGGAAGGCATATAGTACCTACTTGACAACTTTCCACATCTTCTTTGCAACCTTGGTCAGCCAGTATGTTTTGATAGCTATCTTTGCATTGAAATGACTGATTGGTTCCTCCCAAGGAAATGCTACTGGCTGCTCTGAATAATCAGCACCAACCTCAACCTTGTATTCTTCCTCTTTCCTACCAAGTATATGCATCATTTTTCTGATTGTATCTGTCAAAATCTCTAGCTTTACCTCTGAATAGGCCAGTTTCTCTTGAGCTACTTTGTCCTTCCTTACTTCTTCTAACTTTTCCTCTCTTTCCAGTATGTTGAATTCCATAGTAATTTCCATATTCTGCATTTCTTCCAGGTTTGAAGGGTATTTTTCTCTTATTTGGAATTCCATCTCTGGGTCAAAAGTACTTGGGTAGTGCAAGAGATCCCACCCTGAAGGTGGCTTTATCTTAGCGAGTATTGCATTGTATACCTTATTAAACCTGGCTAAAAATTATTGTACTGTCTCCCTTGGTTGTATTTTTAAATGCTTGTATTCCTCTATGATGAGAACTTCATTTCCCATGATCACCCACCTATCTAGGAAGACTTGAGTGAATTGATGAAAATTGATAATGCTTGCAGCTAGAAGGTCCTTAAACCAACTCTTAATTTTTCCTTGTAATGATAAGGCAAACATTCTAATAAGCACATCATATTCTTCTATTTCGAAAAGGTCAAGTAAATTCTCAAGATTTTGAATATGTTCTTCAGCAGTGACTTTTGAGTTTTCTCCATCAAATCTGGGTAGTTTATTTGCAAGATTTGCAGGGAGGGCTTGGAATATAGGAGCTAAAATCAGAGGCTTGTGTCTTTCTGGGACCTTTGTGGGTATAGGTAGTGAAAATAGAGATTTATGACTGTTTGAGGTTTCAGCAAGAGGAGGAAAGGTAGCATGAGGCTCATGTTTCACTAGGTTTTCCACATGTGAATCTTGGGTAAGCACAGGTGCATAAGTCTTCTCATGGTCTGAAATATGAGGCTTGAGATATTTCCAATGATTAATGTAGATCTCATCAGTGTATTCTTAATCAAGCTTAAAGTAGGATAGAACATAGTTATAGATAAAAACAATAATTTCTTGAATCCAACTTAGGACTGAGTGCTCTTTCTTTCTAGGATGACTGGTCATGTTTCGGGTTCTTCCTCCAATGGAGTCTTTAAGTTTATTGGGAGTTGTGGAGTCGCCAGGTGGATGATTTCAAAATTTTTAAGGCAGGTTGCTGTCCACCATCAACAACTGAATACCAATCTAAGGATGTTTGTGGGTTTTCTGAGGTCTTAAGGATATCTAAGCTTGTTACTTACTCAGTCCCATCATGGTCGCCATTATGTTAGGGTCCCGTGATTTGGAAAATTGGCTAACCAAATGATAGGGTAACATCAGACCAGTATTTTGAGCCCTAGGACCTAGCCTTCTTGAACTCAGAGAGGGCTCTCTCTATTGTGAGAAGGATGTGAACTTGTTCACTTTGGATGCTTGATTTTAGGCTAGTTGTTTAGGTACAGTTTGTTTGTTTGTTTTGGGATGGGGTAAGATGATTAAGTAGGATAGGTGGAATGAGAGAATATCAAATCAACAGGGATATAGGGTTAGGTGAAGTCAAGGGTGCCTAAATGATGAAGTAGAGTGTATTGCAGGGTCGATTTAGCAAGGTTAATGGATCCTTTAGGTGAGGTATGAGGTGAACATTAAGTTTGGTGAAAAGACTAAGATGTCTTAAACATCTATAATTTGAAGAAATAACTCATGAGGTAGGGCAACCCATTAATCTCTATGAACAATACTCAGACTGATAAACATACAAGATGAACAATCCAGTGGTACATAGAAGCATTAGAACTCCTAACTTTGGAAATCCACCTTCAGCTTTTTGCGAAAACACATAAGATAAAAAAAAAAATTTCAATATATGGAGAGGGAACTCCTAAATAGCATATATCAAACTACCGGGAACTCTGAAACAAGTTGATGACCATGGGAAAAGGGCAAGATCGAAACAAGACCTCTTTGTATTAACCTAATCAATCAGTATTCCATAGAAAAGATTCACAATAAGTTTTTGAATACTTTTAAATAAGTAGGGAATGCCATGAATCATATTTATAAGCTAACATATTAATCATCTATGAAACAAATAACAAGTTTTAGTGGGCCTAAGGAGCAATCAAAAATTCCTTAAGATGACCAAAAGAAGAAAACATCAAAGCTATAGAAAACAGGAGGTTTGAGGTGCTTCCATGAGCATATCTCAACCTATAATTTTCTAATCTATAGCAAGAAAGTAGACTGAAACAAAATTAGGACAATAAAACACTAACAAGTTAGAAAAACATCACCATTCACCAAGCTATGGAATCCTGCAAGCAAGGTTCTCCAACATCAAGCCACACAAGTCATTCATTCACTTCATAAAACCAAATATCTTCTCCAAGCTCATAAACCATGTATTGCTCTATAACACATCAAGTCCCAACTATTTACAATGAATCATCATGGATTATAGAACATGAAAGGAGGAAGAGAGCTCACTAGAGAATCTAGAAGCCTATTGGCCAAAAACAAATATCCTAACTTGTCCTTGAGGCCTTGCAAGGTCCAAGGCACAAAATATCTTACAAAATATATTTTCCGGAAAAAAATAGAAAAAAAATTGACTTTTAGGATCTAAGATACATGATAGAACTTTCCTGACACACATTTTCTCAGTCACCACACAAGAACGCAGCACCATGTCTCAAATTTTGAAAATTTTCCAGGAGCGCAGCACCAAAAAAGGTCTTCTTGCAACAGAGTTTTGGAGGCCTTTCCGATGTCGGAAAAGGCTCCGTGATGGTCCATTGGAAATATATGGATGTATGATTTCCAAATATACCTTTTTTCCTCAAAATTACCTTTTCAATTTTCCTAAAAATTGGAAAATTCAAAGCTTCTAGGAGTGCAACACCTGCTCAAAAAAGAGGGCAAAAAGGTGAAAAATGGGTGTTTTTGACCCTTTTGGGGGAACAAAACAACTCCAATTGAGCTGAAAATGGGTGAGAATACTCCTCTCATGATGGGGAATCCACAAAAGTGAGCTTATCCCTCTGAAATTTCTCTAGGAAAAAGCGCAGCACCTAGGGTGCTACGCTCCTAGGCTTAAAATTTTGCAAAAAACAAAAAATTGTTCAAATTACCTCAAATTTGGTAGGTAGGTGCCTCACAGGTCCTTGGAGATTTGTAGAAAATATGGGGCGAAAATACTAAGCCTAGCTTGGTATTTTTCATCTTTTGGTTCTGGGCCCTCATTTTGGGCAGTTTTGAGTTTTTCCCTTGCAAAGTGGTTTCTTCGTTCATAGTGCCCAGTCATTCTCCTTTGCAATGTAAGAGGTGCCTTGATCATTGCTTGGTACATTTTTGTCTTCATGAATGTCCTCTTCTTCATTATTTGACCCACTGTTGTTTGCCTTTGTCTTTCATTGAAGCTGAGGAGGAGTGCATGGCCCCTTTCTCTTTGGAGGCAACAAACACATGCCTCTCTCCTCTTTGACAGGTAAAGGTGAAAGGAGCAACAAGTTTGACTTGAAAATTTTGGTCACTAATGACCTTGAGACTGTTTTCTTCTTCATGGATGATTTATGTGTGAGTGTCCTTCTTACCTTGCTCTTGGCTGTCCTTTTGATAAGCATCTTCAACCTATTTCAAGCTTTCCATGCTGCCAAGACCTTCAAGATTGCCATGCTCTGTTTTTGCACTGTTATAGGCTCCTATGTTGGTCATTTATTTAGTTTCATGATTGTCCTCCTTTTGATATTTTGATCCACTATCTTCACTGTCAATATCACTCTTTATACCACTGTTAGCACTGTTTGTAGGGTCACTGTTTTGGGCACCTTCATTGGTCTTGCCATCACTGTGAGAATCATTCCCTTATTTATTTGATGAGTCCCTTTGACTGATATTTTCTTCACTGCCCTGTTTATTGTCTTCATTACTTGGCCCTTTGTCATCATTTCCTTGCTTCTTGAAAACAATTTAAAAATTTGTTTGTGGGTTGCCCTTGTCATTTTTTTCATCGTCATGGCTTTCTATTGCTTCCTCGCCACTGCCTGCTATAGTGTTTTCAGTGTTATTTCCATCTTCACAAGAACCATTGACTGGACTTGTTAGCTGATCATGGGATTTAGTGATAAGAACTTTGTTTTCTTGCCCACTATCCTTTTCTTGAGAGGTTGCCTATGTTTCTATGTATTTAGACCCTTCTTCTTCATTATGAGACCCATTGCTTTGGCTCCCTTGACCATCATCTATATCACTACTTCCACCTATGTTTTCTCTTTGAAATGTCCTTTACAACAAGAAAAGTCTCCACTGAGATTTCTGGGCAAACTGGGCACCTTTGAATGATTTTTTGGGTGGTGTTGCGTTTTTGTGGTAGGAGCGCAGTGTCCTGGATACGCCTAAATGAAGTCTCGTTCAGCGATGCATGCCTGTGGTAGGAGCATAGCACCTCTGGGTGGCTCGGGCACTCTTGAACGCAAAGTCAGGTGGTGCTGCGTTTTTGTGGAAGGAGCGTAGTGTCTTGGGTAGGCCTGAACGAAGTCTCGTTCAGCACTGCGTGCTTGTGGTAGGAACGTAGCACCTCCGGGTGGCTCGGGCACTCCTGAATGCAAAGTCGGGTGGTGCTGCATTTTTGTGGCAGGAGCGCAGTGCAGAAAAAGGCCTTTTTGCAGCGGGAATTTGGAGGCCTTCTCAGTGTCAGAATTTGGCCCGTGATAGCTCATTGGAAGGCTGGTTGATTCCACTTTTCAATTTTATTTTATTTTCCATTTGGTGTCCATTTACCTGTCCAAAAACAGATTCTCCCAACACTGGTCAAAAAGTGTTGAATGTTGGTGCAGCAATGCAGAGTGTTGGTGCAGGCCACTTTTGGATGCCTTCCTCAATTCCAAATTTAGCTCATGATAGCTCATTGGAAATATGGTTGAGTATAATTTCCAAAACTTTTTTTTTTCCATTTTTTATCTATTTACCTATCCAAAAATGGATTCTCCCAACACTGGTCAAAAAATTCTGAATGCTGGTGCAGAAATGCAGAGTGCTAGTTAAGGCCACTTTTGGATTCCTTCCTCAATTCCAAACTGAGCTCATGATAGCGAATTATAAATATGGTTGAGTCTAATTTCTGAAACAGCTTTTTTTGTTCCATTTGGTGTCCATTTACCTATCCAAAAACGAATTCTCCCAACACTTGTCAAAACGTGATGAATGCTGGTGCAGAAATGTACAGTGCTGGTGTAGGCCACTTTTGGATTCCTTCCTCAATTCCAAATTGAGCTCATGATAGCTCATTGGAAATATATTCAAGTCTAGTTTTCATTTGGCTCATTAAGCAAGTAATTTTCATACTCCAGCTTTGAGAAAACCTGATTTTCCCAAGGTCACTCCAGCAGTGCAGAAATTCTCCCGTGTCACCTGTATTTTTGACATTTCTCCCAAACCATGATACCTGTGTACAAAATGAAGGAGGTTTTTCTTCTTGGGCCTATTATGGAAAAAATCCTTTCTCAATTTTTTCAATTTCATCTCTGTTTGGTCATAAACACAGTTTGAAACAAAACTAGACCTGGGTGTGACACATGGCTTGTATTTTGGAATGAATTCTTGTAAAATGATGGAGGCATGATGTTTATGAGCTGGTATGGACTTATGCTAGTTGAAATGATCTATCAAAATCCTTTTCTTTTGTGCCTCCTTTTCATATCAAACCCTAGCTTAGTTGGAAGAGAAAAATAGGGTTTGGTGTGGGGATTTAGGATTGCCTTGCAGAGGAAGTGAAATGAAGGGGTTAAGGGTTGTCTAAATTCTTGGGGAAATTTTGGGGGATAGGGATAGATGTTAGGGAGTAGGGGAAAGTGGAAATTCAAGAATTGAGTGAGGGGAATGGGTCCAAAAGGGAAAAACACAGGCCTAGTCTTAAAAAGTGTCAAAATGTGGCCATAGACTAGGTTTCTTTTATAAAAATGATGAATTTGAGGGATAGGAGTGATGGGAAATGTTTGTGAAGGTATATTAATGATAGGAGGAGGTGTAAGAATATCAGGATACAAGCCTTGTTGATGTTTAACCATGGAGGTCATGAAACCAAGAAAAATTCCCTTAAAAACCCTAAATGGACAATGGAGGAGTTAGGCAAAACAAAATAGAGGGCTGAGGCCATGATGGGTCTTCTGGGATGGGTGAGTGGAGCATTGACATGATGGAATGATGAAATAGTGAAAAATATTATCTTTAGGATAATGAAGGTAGCGAGATCTCTAGAACTCACAATGTTCATGAACTTTGTTTCTAGAAATCCAGAACTGATACTTAGTCATCTTCAGATAGTGAAAATTATGGATGACTAACAAATTCAACTATTGTTACTATAGATATTATAATTTGATTTTGTTGTGGGATAACTTTCAGTCGCTTTCACTTTTATGCTTGTGTGTTATTCTTTATTGATTCCATCATATTAGTTTAAGCATTGTAATTGATTGCTACTTATTTTAAGTAATGTTATTGGGAATCCAGAATAATTAGTTATTGTCATTTTCAGACTAGAAGCGTGAATACTAGATTGTTGTTCATTTCTGTAATCTATCCTTTCAGTAGATAATTGTTTAAGCAATAATTCTTTGTGTGTGATTTTCGTAGTTTGAATTTGATTGAAATTTGAGAATTATAAAAGCAGTTATTACAACGATTTAGAAACATTTATTCTTAGATAGATTTTTATTTCACTCTACACACACAATGCCAACACTCTTGAAACAAAAATATGAATCCCTCATTGATGATTAATGTATGCATTAGGATTGATTTTCACAAGTCACCTTTTTGCACCAACACCCTTCTCCATAACCCGAGTTGTCCAATTATGCCTCCTAAAATTCCTTTAGACATTCCCAAGTTTGAGGGAAATACTAGAGAAGACTTCACTAATCATGTTCACTCATTTCACATGTGGTGTTTCACAAACTTACTAGAGCTGCAACTTAGTTGTATGTCGACCAACCTCGTGCATCTCATTCCACTTTTGCGACTCTCACCTAAGATTTCCTGTCATATTTTCAGTTACCTCTCTGTTACGACACTGAGACTGAACTATTGACTTCATTTCATAAAACTTTTTCCACTCGTCTTTCTGGCCATGTCCAAGAATGACATAGAAGGAGGAGCACATGTAGGGCTCATGCTTTTGAAGATCATGTCTATATGGATTGGTTTCTTAGATCATTATTAGTCCCCATAGGTAAATATGTCATGGCACACTTCCCTTAGACAGAGGAAGATGCGCTCCAAATAGCCTTAAATTATGACTTGATTTATGCTTAATCTGGTTATCTTTATACCGTTCTACCACACCTCCATATGCCCAATGGTGCCAATTCACCAGGGGCATCTCATGCCACCAATGGTATCATTGGATCTCTCTCACACCCTTATCAACAATCATATTCTCTCCCTTAGATGATTTATGGTCAACCCCAGGGGGACTAGTACATCCTACAATTATCCCCCTCTGTCAGGAACTCTTATCCAAGTCAAAGCATGCCATATGCATATCCCCACTCACATCAGCAGATGCCAGGGTCAACTGTTGCTAAACCTATTTCTTCAAATGTTTCTAATCCTCCATATATTCCTTATGCATCACCTAATGCTCCATCCCCTCTGGCATAAGCGCCTCAACCTCCCATGCCTCCTCAAACTCTGTCATAACAACCACCTCCTCCTCAAGGTCAGGTGTATGCTCAATAGAGCGCGACCAATCCCCCAAAAATGAAAAGGAAGAATAAGGTGAAAGGTAACAGGAATCAACCATCTCAAGGTCATGAGGGTAACCAAGGTCCTCCACCTAATCAACCCCATGGAAATTATCCTAATCGTACAACTCAACAATAGGGCGAACAACCCAATTATAACAAGGTTATTTGTATAAATAATCCTTGTGCATGTTGCGGCGTATATGGCCATTACACATGATTTTCCCCTTTTATCGTAGATGTGTGGAGTCTGGGAATCCCAAGAAGGTACTTCTAGAGGACAGGAGCCCATGGTTCAGCTTCCTCAGCCCCTGCTTCATCTCAGCCAACAGTGCTTACCAACCCATTTCCTTACCAAGGATACATAGCTGCCCAACCCACACAAGGTCGGGAAACACCTCAACCTTCACAATCTAGTCCCACTAATTTTCATGCTCTCGTGATGAATTTTGAGGTCATCAACACTGAATATTTCAATCTTCAGACTCATTCAAGCTAGTATCAAAATGCACCCAACAAGTTTGTGATGTAGTCTCAACCAAAATTTTTCACAGAGTCCATTCCATCATCAAATGGTACGTTACAGATCCCTTAGCCTAAATAAGAGGTTATTACTAATATCCCAAAAGAACCATTACATCGTAATGATGTTTTAGCCAAAGCCACCTATACATACAACATAATAGATGATTTGGAAGTCTCCTGCTGCCATGTCAACACTAGAAGTTCTCTAGTAGTGCCCATCCCAAAGGAAATCTCTACTTAATGCCTTAGGAACTATGAATCCTTTAGATGATCGCATGATCATCTTTGACATTGACCAATCATAACATCCTCCACTTCCTTAATCTTTTGCTTTTCAAATACTAGTCTCAATAAGTAACTCCATTATACAATGGTGTATCATTGACGAAGGCACCTCCACCTGTATGATGGATGCTGGTGTTTGGAAAAAACTTAATCACCAGACCTATCCCCATCCACCATCACTCTTCGTGCATGGGATGGTCATCCATATCAACCCCTTGGCTTACTTCGTAACTATTCTATAATTGTTGTTGGCAAGATGGTCTCCATTGATATTGAGGTCATCGACACCCCATTGGATTACAACATCCTTCTAGGTCGTAGTTACACTTATTCCATGTCAACTGTTGCACCTACAATTTTATGTAAGATGTGCTTTCCCCCAAAAGGAAAGATCGTTACAGATGATCAACTAAATTACTATGATCCTAAGGTGCAGAATTCTCCTCAAACCAACATTTCATCCATGACTGATAATATGAATGTCTCATCCCTCCCCAATGTCTCACTATGAGTCCATAAATATTCCACTTTTCTTGGTGCCTACTATGGTCCACCACCAACCCCTTCTTAGCCAAAATCATCTAATGTTCACATGTTGCAAGTGTCACAGGCTTTTCACAAGTGATTTGGTATGCTCGTCTTATAGCCAATGCCTTCACAACCTACTGTACGCAACTCAACCCAGCATACAGGTATAATTCCTCAAGTACCACCTCCTTCTATTGGTGTCTCTCCTAATCCATTTCAACCAAGAACAGTTCCTCGAGGCCTTAACCATACAGGAGCAGTTCCGCCAAGATATTATCCTTCAGGTCAGATACCTTTCTTATTTCCACCACCAATATTTTTCTCTGTCCCTGTCATGGCTATGTTGATTTTATCCAAAATTACTCTATGGATCCTAGTCTGGTACATCGATCCCCATGAAAACACTCCACCTGATAACCTTAAAACTTACACAACTTTGACCCCAGTACATCTGGTTGTACCTTCCCCTTCTTTTTCTACAGTTCCACAAAAACCTCAACAGGCACCTACACCTGTTGTGAAAGCACATAGTGAGGGGGTAAAACCCTAGAAAAGGGGAAATAAAGATAAGGCACCCCAGACAACTCATGCTCCTCCTAAGCCTCCAAAGACAAAACCTTTGTGTGCTTTCTTTGATGTTTTTGGGCATGCTACCAATAATTTTCCTAAACTCCCTCATCTCAAAGTGGTATTCAACATTACATTTCCTCTCTCTAACATCCCGGAGGTCCATGTTACCTTACCGAAGTTAGCCAAGAAAAAGAAAAATCCACACAAATCACCCTTGTGATTTATGTGACAACTTTTGTCATTATTCTCATCATTTTCCTCATCTCGAATATTTTTGTGATACCCATCAGGAACTTCGTGAAATAGAGATTGCTCGTAATGAACCCTTCACTTCTTTACCTGTGGATTATGGCACCATGATTAAGCCAAAACATTAACCACACATTTTGATTCCTCCTCCTAATTTCAAGATGATGGATAGCATTGCTACCATTCTCTACATGTTGGAATCCATTGGATCCTCATCTGGAGACTCTTTTGTAGTTCTCCATATTGATTCGGTCAAACCTCCTTCGTCGGATACCCAGATCTCAACATTGGTATATTTTCCATATACTATTCATTCGTCCCCTCCTTTTGTCGATGTGCATGTGAACCTTGTCTCTCATGATGATGCTTCAAGTATACCCTCCATATCAAGTGGTCTAGCTTCCTCTAGTGTGCCCATATTCCATTCATATGAAGACATCATGGAAGCCATGACTACGCCTGATTATCCTTGGGACGATATGCACCATCTTATGTATTTACTTCCATAGCAGACCCATGACAAATATGTTATGGATTCAAAATACTTCATCCATGGTGAAGTTAATTGGTTTATAAATCACATTCCTGCACGCGATGATTTTGAAGAAGGAAACATGGCCAATATATCTCCTACCATTAATATTAACATTTTGAATAAACTAGGGATCGAAGAAAATATCACCTTGGGGGCACATTGTCCCCCAGAAGAAATTGATGCTTACACCAAGCTATTCAAATAATTTTGTGATGTTTTCAACTGGTCTTATCCTAAAATTCTTGGACTTGATTGTTGAAAACCATATTGACGCATGTTCTGATGCCATTCTTATTCGTCAAAAGTTGAGACCCATCAATCCTTCTAGACATGAGGGAATTAAATACGAAATCGATAATATCAAGAAAGTTGGATTTATCTATCCCATTGAATACACCACATGGGTGTCCAATATGGTTCTCATTCTCAAGAAACAAGGCACCATTCGTGTCTGCACTAAATTTCGCGACCTGAAAAAATCGTCTCCCAAAGATAACTTATGCACACCATTTATTGACCAAATAATTGATGAGTATGTGGGGCATTATATTCTTTACTTTATGGATGGATTCTCTAGATATAACTAGATAACTATCCATCACGTTGACCAACTTAAAACCATGCTCATTATTCTGTGGGGAAATGTTTCCTATAGGGTCATGCCTTTCGGTTTAAATAATGTTGCGGCCACATTTTAGCGAGCCGTGTCTTATTGCTTCCATGACTTGGCTCATATTATCTGTGCTTACCTTGAAAACCTCACTACTTATTCTAGGCTTCGGATGCAACACATTCATGATTTTTGTACCATTTTTCTTCGATGTCGCAAGTACAATATCCACCTTAACCCACTTAAGTGTGTCTTTTGTGTTCCTTCCGACCATATTTTGGGCTTCATAATGTCCAAGGATGGTATAAAGCTTGACCCTCTCAAAGTTCAAGTATTCTCAAAATTCCACCACCTCGTACCTTACGCCAGTTACAAATCCTTCAAGGCAAATCCAAATTTCTTCGTTGTTTTGTCCCTGACTATGCCACCCAGGGAAAATTTTAGGGGCGAATTTTAGCCCAAAGGCGAATTTTAAGGGATTTTCAATTTTAATAGGGCGAATTTTTTACATAAAACCCATTGTATATAGTTTAATAAAGTTATCCCAATAAATATTTTAAAAATAATTAATTATTAAGTATTAGCCCACCAAAAAAAGGGCGCATAAAACTGGAAAAATGAAATTCACCCCGATTTTTTTTGGTTGGAGCAGATTTCCATGGCATTCGCCTAGATTTACAAGGTCGAATGGAGGGGTTACAGTGATTCGCCCCAGTTTTTTCAATGGTTAGGAGAGGTGGTTGGCCACTGGACACCGATCTTCTTGCTGGCTGAGCGAGGCCGACCTTCTTTGTTCTGTTCTCTGGTCCGTTCGGTGTTAGGGCCCTCCCATAGTTCGTATATAGTAGAGATATACAGTTCGAAAGAGATGGTATTGGTGTTGTGGGAGATAACACTCGCCACAGCCTATGCGCTCGACCTCAAGCACATGTACAAGCTCGCTCGACGCTCTCAGACTCCAACGCCAACTAATAACACAGAGGCACCCCGCTTTTCACCAGTTTGTTCAACGGTATGCACCTTCCTTCCTTTTCTTGGAGTGATTTGAGCTTGGATGTTGTTTAATCTAAAATCTATCTGACTTGTAGAGTATAATTATCCTATGTAATACTTTGGAGGGTTTCGAATCGATACTCCTGTTGGACTCTTTCTATTGCTACCTTAAAAATTTGTAAATTTAACCAAATGTATTCAATTAAAGCATAAGGAAATAGACGAACTTCATCAAGCAACAAGAAATACTTAGCACTAGCTACTGAAAGTGTCCTCATCAGACCACAGATATCACCATGGAGCAATTCAAGCTCAGCCTTGGCTCTCCAAGCTTTACCATCTTCAAATGCCAATCTATGTTATTTTCCTACAAAACACGTTGCGCATATATCCTCCTGCTCTTGAATTTGTGGTAAGCTAATCACCATTTGTTCTTTTGTCAGTAAGGAAAGAAAAAAAAAATTTAATTTCCATATCTCTGATGCCAAAGAGAATTGTTTCCACTCCCTCTGCTGGTAATCAAAGCACGTGATTTTTTCTCTTATATTGCTTCTTCTCTACTACAAAACACCTTTCTCCTTGGAAAATAACATCCAGATATGGATTTTATCTTGCAATCTCACTAACTAAAAGCAAAATTTCCCTCAAACATATATAAACATCAAGGTATTAGCTTTCAACTTGATTTTCACATGACCATCGTCTTCAACACAGTGCTCCCTGTCCTTGCCTAAAACCACTGTATTGACTTGGGTTATCTCCCACACTGAACAAATTAGTGATTTTTGTTAGTCTCATGTTTAGATGCTTTGAAATAAAAAAGTTGATCATCTGTCGACTTACCCCACTTCTATAGTGCTATAAAAGCATAATACTAGGCTTCTCCACATTCAAAAGCGTTTTCTTGTTTCTCCTTGATCTACTCTTGGTTGTGTTGCTTATCCCAAAACCACTTCCTGTAATTATTCCTCATATGCTCATATTTACCACCGTAAAAAATTTCAAATCCTTAACTAATTTACGTAGACCTGAAAGTTGCCTCTGCTACTTTTGCTTTCTTTTTCCTTTAAATTTGGTTGCAAAGGCACTCTTGGATGCTCCACTATCACTGCCACTTCCACATTGCTCTTTCCACTTATCATAAATCAGATTATATTGAGAAGGACATGTTTTTTATTTCCATGACCAAGCACAAATTTTAAGATTGATGTTAATTGTTTCGAAAGGACACTAGGCACCTCTGTCAGTAACACAATTTTGGAAGAAGTAAAAAGGGAACATGATCCTGAACCAACGATGTCAAAGGAACCCTATCTGGCAAAAATCTTGTTCATGACAGAGACCTATTGTGATAGACAGTTTTGTGGCTAAGATCTTTGAGCTTGTGTCAGTGGGACATACATCTTATATTGGCAGCAACCTTAAGAAATAGTGATTATGTTGACAAAACTTATGACAGTGACCCTCAAATGTGTTTGATGAGGCAGTAACCTTCAAAACTAGCAAATAAATGGTATGCGCTGACTTGACTTATGCATAGATAGTAACAGTTGCCATTTTGTTACATGGATTTTGTGATTTTATTTATGACATAAATATACCATATCTTTGTCCATGGTCTGAGACAAAAATCTAACACAATGCCCACACTTTATAGAGTGACCTTGTTATTATAATAACAACGATGATGTTACAACAATGATCTTTTATTGACAATAATATTCCTATCTTAGCAGCAATACCAGTGAAGTAATGAATTACATCAGCATCCATTGTTGTAGCCTGATTGGAAATTGTTAGAGGATATGGTCCAGACAGAGCCTACTCAGTAAGGGTAGATTGTTATATGTATCAGTACTACACCTAGATTTTGTGCATGAAACAGGGGCAACAATTATGACAGTGAAGTGTATACAACAAACTTGATTGGAAGTGACCCTCAGCAATAGTTTTAAGTACAATTTAGTGTAGTGGCAGCAGATGGAAATTAGGAGAGGTAGCATGAACAAGAGTTGAGGCTGCAGACAGTGTGTAGTGGCAACTGCATAGTGGCAGCAGGTGAAGCAGCAATCAGCTTCAAAGCAGTGCTTCCCTTCTGAAAGATATTGCTCTGCGTCCTTGAAAATTCAATTCCCCATACATAGTTCTGAAATCCATCGGAGGAAATGTACAGCAGTGAGCCAGACATCATTTGTTTCGATGAGCTTGAATTTGTTTTCAAAAGGATGCAGTGCTCCAGCTGGAACAATGTTATCTACAAATATTATCTATAACAATAAATTTTATTCCAATATTATCTAGAGATCCCCACATTAGATTCCAATAAATTTTATCTAAAGAAATTATCAGGAACAATGTTCTTGCAGAAACCTTGAATAGCACCTCTGAGTGAGTGGACAAGTGCGTAGACAATGAAAGGACATGTTTTTTCTTTCCATGACCAAGCACAAATTTCAAGATTGATGTTAATTGTTTCAAAAGGACACTAAGCACCTCTTTCAGTAACACAATTTTGGAAGAAGCAAAAAGGGAACATGATCCTGAACCAACGATGTCAAAGGAACCCTATCTGGCAACAATCTTGTTCATGACAGAGACCTATTGTGATAGACAGTTTTGTGGCTAAGATCTTTGAGCTTGTGTCAGTGGGACATACATCTTATATTTGCAGCAACCTTAAGAAATAGTGATTATGTTGACAAAACTTATGACAGTGACCCTCAAATGTGTTTGATGACGCAGTAACCTTCAAAACTAGAAAATAAATGGTATGCCCTGACTTGACTTATGCATAGATAGTAACAATTTCCATTTTGTTACATGGATTTTGTGATTTTATTTGTGACATAAATATACCATACCGTTGTCCATGGTCTGAGACAAAAATCTAACACAATGCCCACACTATATAGAGTGACCTTGTTATTATAATAACAACGATGATGTTACAACAATGATCTTTTATTGACAGTAATCTTCCTATCTTAGCAGCAATACCAGTGAAGTAATGAATTACATTAGCATCCATTGTTGTTGCTTGATTGGAAATTTTTAGAGGATATGGTCCATACAGAGCCTACTCAGTAAGGGTAGATTGTTATATGTATCAGTACTACACCTGGATTTTGTGCATGAAATAGGGGAAACAATTATGACAGTGAAGTGTATACAACAAACTTGATTGGAAGTGACCCTCAACAATAGTTTTAAGTACAATTAAGTGTAGTGGAAGCAGATGGAAATCAGGAGAGATAGCATGAACAAGAGTTGAGGCTGCAGAAAATGTGTAGTGGCAAATGCAGAGTGGCAGCAGGTGAAGCAGCAATCAGCTTCAAAGCAGTGCTTCCCTTCTGAAAGTTATTGCTTTGCGTCCTTGACAATTCAATTCCCCATACATAGTTATGATATCCATCGGAGGAAATGCATAGCAGTGAGCAAGACATCATTTGTTTCTATGAGCTTGAATTTGTTTTCAAAAGGATGCAGTGCTCCAGCTAGAACAATGTTATCTACAAATATTATCTATAACAATAAATTTTATTCCAATATTATCTACAGATCCCCACATTGGATTCCAATAAATTTTATCTAAAGAAATTATCAAGAACAATGTTCTTGCAGAAACCTTGAATAGCACCTCTGAGTGAGTGGACAAGTGCATAGACAATGAAAGGACATGCTTTTTCTTTCCATAACCAAGCACAAATTTTAAGATTGATGTTAATTTTTTCGAAAGGACACTAGGCACCTCTGTCAGTAACACAATTTTGGAAGAAGCAAAAAGGGAACATGATCCTCAATTAACGATGTCAAAGGAACCCTATCTGGCAACAATCTTGTTCATGACAGATACCTATTGTGATAGACAGTTTTGTGGCTAAGATCTTTGAGCTTCTATCAGTGGGACATACATCTTATATTGGCAGTAACCTTAAGAAATAGTGATTATGTTGACAAAACTTATAACAGTGACCCTCAAATGTGTTTGATGAGGCAGTAACCTTCAAAACTAGCAAATAAATGGTATGCCCTAACTTGAATTATGCATAGATAGTAACAATTGCCATTTTGTTACATGGATTTTGTGATTTTATTTATGACATAAATATAACATACCGTTGTCCATGGTCTGAGACAAAAATATAACACAATGCCCACACTCTATAGAGTGACCTTGTTATTATAATAACAACGATGATGTTACAACAATGATCTTTTATTGACAGTAATATTCCCATCTTAGCAGCAATACCAGTAAAGTAATGAATTACATCAGCATCCGTTGTTGTATCCTGATTGGAAATTGTTAGAGGATATGGTCCAGACAGAGCCTACTCAGTAAGGGTAGATTTTTATATGTATCAGAAGAATAATTCCAAATTAAGGAGAATGTGAATTCATTGTGCATAGCTCGGTAAAGTTTCCATTGTGAGTAATGAGTTTGGGGAGAAGGGGTTGTTGTTTCCCTTCAATAGGGGACAAGTTATTGTGACAATCGATGGGAGCCATGTGTCTCTTCTTTGCTTAAAATATTGGTGCATCTGGAGCTGGGTGTGTGATTTATTTAGGTTGGTCCTATGTGTGATCCTGAGTTAGTTAATTGCAAATTTCAGTTTTCATTGTGGTGAGTTTCTCTCTGAGAATTTTCGAGAGTATATTATGTAGCATGTTTAGTGTTACACTAAAAATACGGTGTATGTCAAAGTATGAAGTTGGAAAGGTATTGTTGGTATTATATAAGAATTGTGGGTGCAATTGGTGTATTTTCTCTATCACATATCCTTCATTGGCATGGAAACACTTGAATAGTAAGGCTTTCATGGTGTGTAATCACAAGGCAGCAATTGCATAACTTGCAAAGAGGCTCAACTCTCTACAATTGGGTGTCCTTCAACTAAAATTTAAGCATAATGAGCATGTTTCTTCCACTTATTGCATCATGGAAAATATCCAATAGGTGAAATTAAAAACATAAAAAAATGAAGATGAAGTGGATGCACTTTGGATGTAGATTAAAGAGCTTCAAGCACGGGTCAACGATTTACTCCTCAGCATGGATGATTCAACCATCTCATGTAATTTGAATGAAATCAATTGTTTAGATTTAAATGAACATGCTCATGATTCAATAAGTTATACTACCTCAACTAACCACAACACAGTCAACTTCTCTAATGTAAATGAACATGCTCAAAACTTATGTAGGTTCATTGTTATGAGAAATTATATCATAAATTTGTAACTGAATGTTGTGTAAATTTTTCCTTTTGATGGGACAATAATGTAAGGTGTAAAACTACAAAAGCCCCCTTTCTGTTGCTCAAAACTAAAAAAATTGAAATCTCATTAGATAGGAGGGAGAAATTCCTTGTCTAAATAAATTATCAGGAACAATGTTCTTGCAGAAACCTTGAATAGCACCTCTGAGTGAGTGGACAAGTGTGTAGACAATGAAAGAACATGTTTTTTCTTTCCATGACCAAGCACAAATTTTAAGATTGATGTTAATTGTTTCGAAAGGACACTAGGCACCTCTGTTAGTAACACAATTTTGGAAGAAGCAAAAAGGGAACATGATCCTGAACCAACGATGTCAAAGGAACCCTATCTGGCAACAATCTTGTTCATGACATAGACCTATTGTGATATACATTTTTGTGGCTAAGATCTTTGAGCTTGTGTCAATGGGACATACATCTTATATTGGCAGTAACCTTAAGAAATAGTGATTATGTTGACAAAACTTATGACAGTGACCCTCAAATGTGTTTGATTAGGCAATAACCTTCAAAACTAGCAAATAAATGGTATGCCCCGACTTGACTTATGCATAGATAGTAACAATTTCCATTTTGTTACATGGATTTTGTGATTTTATTTATGACATAAATATACCATATCGTTGTCCATGGTCTGAGACAAAAATATAACACAATGCCCACACTCTATAGAGTGACCTTGTTATTATAATAACAACGATGATGTTACAACAATGATCTTTTATTGACAGTAATCTTCCTATCTTAGCAGCAATACCAGTGAAGTAATGAATTACATCAGCATCCGTTGTTGTAGCCTGATTGGAAATTGTTAGAGGATATGATCCAGACAGAGCCTACTTAGTAAGGTTACATTGTTATATGTATCAGAAGACTAATTCCAAATTAAGGAGAATGTGAATTCATTGTGCATTGCTCGGTACAGTTTCCATTGTGAGTAATGAGTTTGGGGAGAAGGGGTTGTTGTTTCCCTTCAATAGGGGTCAAGTTATTGTGAAAATCGATGGGAGCCATGTGTCTCTTCTTTGCTTAAAATATTGGTGCATCTGGAGCTGGGTGTGTGATTTATTCAGGTTGGTCCTATGTGTGGTCCTGAGTTAGTTAATTTCAAATTTTAGTTTTCATTATGGTGAGTTTCTCTCTGAGAATTTTCGAGATTATATTATGTAGCATGTTTAGTGTTTCACTAAAAATATGGTGTATGTCAAAGTATGAAGTTGGAAAGGTATTGTTGGTATTATATAAGAATTGTGGGTGGAATTGGTGTATTTTCTCTATCACATATCCTTCATTGGCATGGAAACACTTGAATAGTAAGGCTTTCATGGTGTGTAATCACAACGCAGCAATTGCATAGCTTGCAAAGAGGCTCGACTCTCTACAATTGGGTGTCCTTCAACTAAAATTTAGGCATAATGAGCATGTTTCTTCCACTTATTGCATCATGGAAAATATCCAATAGGTGAAAGTAAAAACATAGAAAAATGAAGATGAAGTGGATGCACTTTCGATGTAGATTAAAGAGCTTCAAGCACGGGTCAACTGTTTACTCCTCAGCATGGATGATTCAACCATCTCATGTAATTTGAATGCAATCAATTGTTTAGATTTAAATGAACATGCTCATGATTCAATAAGTTATACTACCTCAACTAACCACAACACAGTCAACTTCTCTAATCTAAATGATAATGCTCAAAACTAATGTAGGTTCATTTTTATGAGAAATTATATCATAAATTTGTAACTGAATGTTGTGTAAATTTTTCCTTTTGATGGGACAATTTTGTAAGGTGTAAAACTACAAAAGCCCCCTTTCTGTTGCTCAAAACTAAAAAAATTGAAATCTTATTAGATAGGAGGGAGCAATTCCTTGTCTAAAGAAATTATCAGGAACAATGTTCTTGCAGAATCCTTGAATAGCACCTCTGAGTGAGTGGACAAGTGCGTACAAATGAAAGGACATGTTTTTTCTTTCCATGACCAAGCACAAATTTTAAGATTGACGTTAATTGTTTCGAAAGGACACTAGGCACCTCTGTCAGTAACACAATTTTGGAAGAAGAAAAAAGGGAACATGATCCTAAACCAACGATGTCAAAGGAACCCTATCTGGCAACAATCTTGTTCATGACAGAGACCTATTGTGATAGACAATTTTGTGGCTAAGATCTTTGAGCTTGTGTCAGTGGGACATACATCTTATATTGGCAGTAACCTTAATAAATAGTGATTATGTTGACAAAACTTATGACAGTGACCCTCAAATGTGTTTGATGAGGCAGTAACCTTCAAAACTAGCAAATAAATGGTATGCCCTGACTTGACTTATGCATAGATAGTAACAATTTCCATTTTGTTACATGGATTTTGTGATTTTATTTATGAAATAAATATACCATACCATTGTCCATGGTCTGAGACAAAAATCTAACACAATGCACACACTCTATAGAGTGACCTTGTTATTATAATAACAACGATGATGTTACAACAATGATCTTTTATTGAAAGTAATCTTCCTATCTTAGCAGCAATACCAGTGAAGTAATGAATTATATCAGCATCCATTGTTGTAGCCTGATTGGAAATTGTTAGAGGATATGGTCCAAACAGAGCCTACTCAATAAAGGGTAGATTGTTATATGTATCAGAAGACTAATTCCAAATTAAGGAGAATGTGAATTCATTGTGCATAGCTCGGTAAAGTTTCCATTGTGAGTAATGAATTTGGGGAGAAGGGGTTGTTGTTTCCCTTCAACAGGGGACAAGTTATTGTGACAATCGATGGGAGCCATGTTTCTCTTCTTTGTTTAAAATATTGGTGCATCTGGAGCTGGGTGTGTGATTTATTCAGGCTGGTCCTATGTGTGGTCCTGAGTTAGTTAATTGCAAATTTCAGTTTTCATTGTGGTGAGTTTCTCTCTGAGAATTTTCGAGAGTATATTATGTAGCATGTTTAGTGTTACACTAAAAATATGGTGTATGTCAAAGTATGAAGTTGGAAAGGTATTGTTGGTATTATATAAGAATTTTGGGTGGAATTGGTGTATTTTCTCTATCACATATCCTTCATTGGCATGGAAACACTTGAATAGTAAGGCTTTCATGGTGTGTAATCACAAGGCAGCAATTGCATAGCTTGCAAAGAGGCTCGACTCTCTACAATTAGGTGTCCTTCAACTAAAATTTAAGCATAATGAGCATGTTTCTTCCACTTATTGCATCATGGAAAATATCCCATAGGTGAAATTAAAAACATATAAAAATGAAGATGAAGTGGATGCTCTTTGGATGTAGATTAAAGAGCTTCAAGCACGGGTCAACGGTTTACTCCTCAGCATGGATGATTCAACCATCTCATGTAATTTGAATGCAATCATTTGTTTAGATTTAAATGAACATGCTCATGATTCAATAATTTATACTACCTCAACTAACCACAACACAGTCAACTTCTCTAATGTAAATGAACATGCTCAAAACTTATGTAGGTTCATTGTTATGAGAAATTATATCATAAATTTGTAACTGAATGTTGTGTAAATTTTTCCTTTTGATGGGGCAATTTTGTAAGGTGTACAACTACAAAATCCCCCTTTCTGTTTCTCAAAACTAAAAAAATTGAAATATTATTAGATAGGAGGGAGCAATCTAAACTTTTTCGTTATAGATATGTAATTCCTGGTATTCTTGCTAAGATCCATGTGCAGACTTAAATATAATACAAAAATTCTCACTCTAGTTATATATATATATATATAGATATATATATATTTCCTTTATCTATTTAAATATGTATGAATTTGATATTAAATTATTTTATTTAGAGTTTGAATTGAAATAATTTTAGAAAATAAAGAACACTTAAAAGTTTATATATATTTGGTTGCTTTCAATTACATTATCCCTTTACATAAAGTTTATATTAAATTATGTTATTTAATATGGACATTAAATATCATAATTTAATGTCCATATGCTCAAAAATATGTCTTTCAGGAAAAATTTGAAATCATCTTGGATAGGAGGCAATGAAATTCTCAATTTTTAACAATGTGGCAGTTTGCCAATTGGAATAAACCCTAAATTCATGCGATTTAATGGCTTTTACAAGCATGTTAGTACAATCATTCCATGGAATCAAAACAATGCAAATGATAATCCATTATACAACATCAAACTACTCACATGGTCATGTAACTAACTAATGGAAAATTCACATCTACAAATTTACTTTGCCACAGACCTTTCGTCTACAACTCAAGTGACACCACCTCAAAGTGTTCTTAGACTTCGCCAGGATATGAGAAATTATATCATAAATTTGTAACTGAATCTTGTGTAATTTTTTCCTTTTGATGGGACAAATTTTGTAAGGTGTACAACTACAAAAGCCCCCTTTCTGTTGCTCAAAACTAAAAAAATTGAAATCTTATTAGATAGGAGGGAGCAATCTAAACTTTTTTGTTATAGATATGTAATTCCTGGTATTTTTGCTAAGATCCATGTGCAAACTTAAATATAATACAAAAATTCTCACTCTAGTTATATATATATATATATATATATATATATATATATATTTCCTTTCTCTATATAAATACGTATGAATTTGATATTAAATTATTTTATTTAGAGTTTGAATTGAAATAATTCTAGAAAATAAAGAACACTCAAAAGTTTATATATATTTGGTTGCTTTCAATTACATTATCCCTTTACATAAAGTTTATATTAAATTATGTTATTTAATATGAACATTAAATATCATAATTTAATGTCCATATGCTCAAAAATGTGTCTTTCAGGAAAAATTTGAAATCCTCTTGGATAGTAGGCAATGAAATTCTCAATTTGTAACAATGTGGCAGTTTGCCAATTGGAATAAACCCTAAATTCATGCAATTGAATGGCTTTTACAAGCATGATAGTACAATCATTCCATGGAATCAAAACAATGCAAATGATAACCCATTATACAACATCATACTACTCAGATGGTCATTTAACTAACTAATGGAAAATTCACATCTACAAATTTACTTTGCCACAGACCTTTCGTCTACAACTCAAGTGATCCCACCTAAAAGTGTCGAGTGGGATCAAAATTTCATGAGATGTAAACATGTTTTAGTGTGAAAAGAGATTTGATCCCTCTTCGTTCTTGGTAGATCCAAAATTAAGATGAATCTAGGCTGATATATTATAACAATAAACCATTACAATGTAATATATTATAACATTTTTCCTCTCCACTCATGAAACCCTATGTTTCATACTTTGTTGTTAAGATATGAAGGTGTAATATTTGGAAAACAGAAAGGGTTATATTTTAGGTAAAGAAAATTGGTTTTGTAATTTTTGAATGTTTTAGTTTTAGGTTAGTAGTATGAGTAGGAGGGAGTGTAGTTTTTTTTTCAGTTTATTCAGGTCTTTTAGTGTAGTTTGTATTCGTTCATATTCTTCATTTCTCGAAAAGTAAAAAGCATTTTTTTGATGCACTTAGTTTCTTTTCTGCATTCATAACATTAAAGGAACTGAAAAGAAAAACTTGCATTTGCATGTAGGATTGAGTGTTTTTTGCAAAAAAGTAACATTAGGAAATATGCATTTAGTTTTGTGCTCAATGTTTTCTTTTGTTCATTGATTTGTTTGCTCACAAAAGTATTTGCTCTCTTCCCTTTGTAGCTAGGTCTTTCATTGAAAAACTAAAAGTGAAAAGTTTTCTTATCATTCTTAGTTTGCAATTAGGAATTTCTACATACATCATCGCGGCACCATTGAAAGGCAAATTGTTAAGCAAGATCAACATAAAATTAATCTCAATTTACCTAAAAACGCATTGGAACCATAACGATAACATTTAGAAGGTCTAGGCTAGAGACGTGTTCCGGCGTCGTAAAACATAATAGCTGTCATTAACTTGTCTGCGATACATTCTGAGTGTGATATCTCACCCCACGTACGTAAGTATATCGTAGCACGTCCCTCGGGGTGGCGTTACAGTACGATAAGTATATAGGTGGTGCTCTCACTGTGTGGTTTCGCATCAGACAACGCTAATACGGACTTGGGCCTCCACATACCTTCGGGTATATTTGGGAGGATAACATTTAGGTGTTATCCATCCATAGTGAACTGAGTCGGCTGCCTTTAAATTGTGATACACCGAACACAACATTCGGGGAGATTGCCTGCCCGTACTTCTTGGCTTGCCAAGAGGTATTCTGCAGTTCACAGTTTACTGGTAAACCCTTTTGCCTAGCATTACCCTCTTTTTGTTTATTTATTTTTTGTTAAAATTAATCAGCAATCATGGAAGAACATAATCCTATCCCCCATCATTCACGTAGATTAGCTTTAAAACCACCTTTACCACCAAAAGTTACTCCGTGTAGGCGAAGGCGATCAAAATCTGCCCAACAGTGATGTTGATGTTGTAGATGATATTACTTGATGCTTCATGATGGGTGTTCTTTCTCACTTTCACATAATCTTGTTATAGCCTCTACTTGATGCTTTTTTTGCTATGGTCATGTCAGCCATTAATTAATTGTATTCAATGTTCAATGTGTGAAGAGTGCAAATGTTCCCTTGATGCGGTTTAAATTCAGAGACAATAGTCTATAGACTGTTGTTATACACCATGTTTCCTTGGCTCCTACATATTGGAATATGCCCAAAATGATTTTGGAGAGTGATATCCATTCATGGAAGGATATTTGCACTCGTCTTTCATGGAAGTTTATTTGCACTCGTCTTTCATTCTCTCATGAACCAAGTGAAAATTCTTGGGGAATTTCTAATCAACAAGTTTTAGGAGTTTGTGTTAGATTTAGGTAGACTCGTAGAATGATTAGCTTGTGGCTGCTATAAACTTTTTTTGTCAACCCATGGATGAATGGGTTAAATTTGCACTTGATTTGCAGTTTCCAATTATTTGACACTGAGAATCATTGGCTGACTGTGGTGATTTGCTGACTTCTTTTCTTATTTTTTGCCCCTTTCCCTTAGATGGTCATTCATGGGAGGGGAAGTTCCAGTGAACGTATGATTTGTGGTGTGCATTTATCTATTAGTTAACTCTTTGGTAACATCCCATGACTGTTATTTCAATGGAACTTGGTTAAATAACAAAAAATAAGTGCTAAGTAGGAGTTTTAAATGTTTGATACAATAACTAATTTTGGTTTATAGGATCCCAAATGTGCTTTTTTGGGCCTGAAACTTTACATGGCACCCGTGTGTTTACAAATCATGGAAAAAATTTGAGTATTTTTAGGTTATTTCATGGCCATACTAGACGTGTTTCACTATGGAAAGGAAACTATGGTCAATAGGAGGACAATGTCTTAAGGGATTTCTTTCCATTGATAAGTAAAATAATCACTAGTAACTAACTAGTTTCCTTCCTCACTTTTATCATGGAAAATGATAGAGGATATGTTTCAACTTCTTATAACCAATTCTTTACAACTTAAGGGAGAGGTATTTTGGAAAGGATGATTAAAGTTATTGTAATATTTTGTTGTTTTGTTTAAAACTTTCAAGTGTTCATTAGGTGATTTGGAGATTTGAATTAATTTAGTGAAAATTTTTATATATTTTACATTTGAATGATGTTCTTTGTTTTATAGATGGTGACTCATGATGTTATTGTTTTGTGTATAATGATTTATTTTTGCTTTTGGGCTTGGGCCTTGGCACAACATTTTAATAAAAAATTTCATAATGGTTTTTGTGAACATTACACTTATTTTACTTTGAAAGCTACTTACAAATCTAGTAATTCTCAACTCTTGGAAACTATTGATGTAGGTTTCTAGATCGATTTGAAGTTTTAATTCTGGAATATTCAGTGAGATGTCAAAAGCTAATCCCATGAAGAAACTATCAAGGAAAATTGATGTATTATCATACTTTAAAAAGTCTCAATCCAAGAATACACATTCTCTGCATGCTTCAAGCTCCTTTGAACAATCTATTACTGAGAGAGATGTTAACTCTTGTGAAAATTCATCTGATATCCATATGATGGATGAAATAATAGGTTCCTCAAGTGATCAGGGTGAGATAAATGCAGTTTCAACATAAATTAATGATGAAAATGTTAAATATATTTTCTTGGAAGGTGACACAAACCATTCACGGAAAAGGAAAAAAGGCCAGTGGACCATAGGGAGAAAATTCCAAGATGATTGGCTCTCAAGTTTTCCATTTATTGAAGAAATACCTTCTACAAATGAGGATTTAGGAGAAGTTAAATGTCTTGTGTGTAGTTGGAAAAGTTGCAAGGTAGTGAAATTTCAGATGAAGCTAGATACAATACAAAAGCATGTAGGAAAGGTTTATGAAAAGAAAATTGTAAATGGTAAAGAGAAATCTATTATCAGATGGAAATCTTTGGAGGAATGTCGACATAGCCAATGTGTGGAAGAATACAAAAATATTTAATAAGTAAGAAGAAACTTGAGGCAAGTGGATGAACCATCATATCTCAATTTGAAAAGACGATGGAAAGAAGTTTGTTATCCAAGATGATACAATTGAGCACTGTATTTCACATCTTATGTAAAGGTTGTCCTATGACAGATTATCCAGATCAGATGAAATTTATATCTTTTCTTCACGTGCCAAACTTTCCATCTTCTCATTGGTCCGTAACTAGTGGTTGGGAATGGACAAGATATCTAGCTCAAGTAGAAATTGATGATTTGAAACAGGAGATTGAAAATGCTAGGTTTTTGGCATTGTCTTTGGATGAAGTTACAGCTATTGATAATACTTCATGGATCTACATGAGCATTTATATGGTTAATGACCATATTAGGCATTCCTATCTACTTGGGATTAAAAAGATGAGAGAGACTTCTACAGCTGAAAATATTTATGAACTTGTTCTTAATACTTTGAAAGAAAGTGGTATGGATCATTTAATGATTGCAAAAAAGTTGGTATGTGTTGGAGCAGATGGAGCATCGGTAATGCAAGGACAAAGGAATGGTCTTTGTGTTAGACTACAACTATCAGCTTCGCCATATATGATTTATATTCATTGTATGGCTCATAGGATGAATCTTGCATTTAAAATAGTGAGGAAGTTTCCATCAGTTTCAAAAGTTGAAGATCTTGTACGTGAGACTCATGCATACTTTTATCGTAGTCCCAAACAATATTTAGAGTTTCAACAATTTGCAGATGGTGTTACGGATGGAAAAAAACTACTGAAAGATGTTGACACAAGATGGATCTCATTAAATGGACCAGCTCAAAGACTATTTAGTGAGTTCAAATCTTTGTTAGGGTTGATGTATGAAAATCGCTACAATGTAGATAAATCTCAAGATCTTATTTTTCGACTAACTGATATAGAAACATTATTAACATTGGCTGGAATTCTTCCTATGTTACATGAAATGAATTTCCTAGTGAAAATGTCTCAGAATCGCACAATGTATATTGTCGAATACAAAAATGCGAGAAAGTCAACATGTAGAAATTTGCTGAATAAATCACTTATTCAATGGAGATTAACCCGATTACACATCAATTTCGAATTGCATGCATAACACATAATCTCATCTACAATTAATTGTCACATGCGGAAATAATAGAAGCAATCTCACATCAAATCAATCACACATTAACTCGGTATGTATGGGGAAAGCCTATAGCTGAAAACCCCGCAGCTATTGTGTATATTATAATGGAGAAATCATGTAACAAAACAAGTACAATACTCCTCACAAGTACTCAGTACTTTCTCATAAAGTCACACACAATCTAGCTTAGTTTTGAACAGGTTACTGGTTCAAAACTCCCCGCCAATTGCCTTGCCTCTATTGCGCAATCATGGCTTGTATATGAAGAGATCCAAGGTTCGAATCCCCTTGGCTTGACTGCGCAATTGTCATGGACAATTCCTCCAAGTGTAATGCAAATCCCATGCAAAACTGATCCTCCAACCGATAGCTTTACTCACCCTTTCATCTACCTCTTCCACTGGTCTCCACTGAACTGATCATGCACTGTAGTGAACTGAAGTGTTCTTGAGTTGACTAATGAGTTAATAATTAGTGAATTAAATAATATTTAATTCACTCCACTCATAACTAATTGATTATCTAGTTAAACTAATCTCAACTAGTTCAACTAAAATAAACAGAACACAACTCCACTATCTGTCCCGTTAACTCCTCCAAAACTTCTGCCACTGAAGTCCAACTGAAGTCAACCATGAAAGATGCCATCAAACCCTAGGAACCACGTGATTCCTTCTGTCAGTTGCATGAGCCACCTCCATGACTCAAACTGAAGTGCTCCAAGAGAGTAAACTGATGTTTATAGTCAAAATATTATTAAGGGTAAATAATATTTGACTTCCATATTTTTAGGAGATACAGTCTAAAAATAGCCTGGGTCCTAAAAATAAGGGTCTCATCTATTTTTACCAACATGTCGTATACTTCAAGAATCTCCAACTGGAATTCCCAAATTATGCTCCGTATGTCTAAAAATAGACATAGTCTAAAAATAGACTTTGCGCCAGAATTTGCCTGCGGGCCCACTTAGTGAAGGCGACTTCATTTCACTAAGCTCCATCATCTTGCTGCATTCTCAACACAACATGCCTTGCATTGGATAATTTGTATATAATACCAGACTCTTTTACTGGTCCAGAGTTTACGAGTTGTACTAAGATCATCAATATAGAAAATACTGAAAAAATTTTAACGTTTGATGAAAAAGGGATACTATGTATCATAGTGCATGGGTATATGGTCCCCTTTCATTATATTAGTAAGACGGGATGAATCACCAAAGATTTCCCCGTTTCAAGAGACCAATTTGATAATATTGTGATCTCAGTGAGACAAAATTTGATAGAAATTGCAAGATCACTATCATCAGAGATAAGAGAACGATTTCCTCGAGATGAATTGCTGGAGGCCATGTGTGTGGTATACCCTCAATATTGGAACAATTGTCAATGTCCAAGAAATTTAAAAGCCGATTTTTAAAAGAGATTAAAATGTTTAGTAGACCACTTTTGCAAGAAAGTCTCGATACATGGAGAACAGATTGAAGGTATTTTAGATTCATCAAAATTATATCAACAAGGTGGACACTTTGCTGAAACAATGTGGAAACAATATCCTTTTTTGGAGAATCCTAATGAAAATGGTGCTATAACAAGATTATGGAATACTTTAAGTGCTAGCCAATACCTACAAGAAAACATATCAGAATATTTTAAATTAGTAGATTTGTGTCAAATCATGATTTTGGGATCAGTGGAGGATGTGAGAATGTTTAGTGCATTATCATTTTTGAAGTCAAATTTGAGGAACAAGCTTTATAAACATGTGGATACATATTTAAGATTATATGTAACAAAGTATGACATTGAAAATTTTCCATATGAAAGAGCACTAGCGCTTTGGTGATCAGATTGTAATAGAAGGGGAGAAAACAATATAACAAATTTATCTAATGAACCTGATACAGAACATAATGTTTTGGAGGCTCATAATGACAGTACATCTGGAGAAGATCATGTTCACAATGTAGAAAATGATGACCAAGATGAGAATTGGGAAATTGAAATACCCTAGGACTCTTATTTTGGTATACATGTTCCGTTGATCATGCAAGATTACTACATGTCAAATTCAGGTAAAAATGGGTTCTATATTTTGTATTTTTCATTGTAACATTGCAGCTACATTTCTTTCATGCGTGTTATTTTAAGATTGATGTTTCATATTTAATCCTTACATTATTTGTTTCTTATTTGTGACAGGAAATGAAGCTGGATTTGATGATTTTGGGACCTATTTGTTTTCACATAGACAGTGTTTGACTAGTATTAAATGATAAATAACTAATTTAACAAGACTAACGCAAAGCATCAATGGGCTCATTCAAGTACATGAAACTACCTTGATGTCTAGATTTGACATCTTGGAAAATTTTAATGGTATATATGTTGCTTTTGTTTGGGGAATTTTGCTGAGTTTCGAGTTTTATATTTTCTTGGAAAATAATTATTGATATTTGGAAAATGTGTTATTTTATACTGGTATTGGAAACGAAGCTAGTTTTTCTCTTTGATTGGAAATGAA